>JAVHNF010068353.1:16756-27591 GCA_034783455.1 Micropsitta finschii | reverse complement strand
CTGGCACAGACATTTACTTTGTCAGGCATTATGAAGTCTATGAAGATGGTGCACTCTTTCTCTGGCAGCAGGAGCATTTAAAAGTGTAGGAAAATGGGTGTCTGAAAATGGTAACAAAAAAGTGCTTAAGAAGCTGTGTGACTTGAGTGATGGGCAAATTCTGAGTCATAATTGTTGCAACACTATGGTTTCAACAAGTTTAACTAATATTGTAAAACAGCATGCCCACTATACAGAGAGCAGGGATCCATCCTCATCCTAGAAACTATGCAACAGGTGCTACAGGAATGCATTATGCTTTTACCTTCTAAGCCTTAGTCACCCAAGCACTTGAGGAGAGACTGCTGCAGTTTGGGGTTTGCAAGAACTACCTTTTGGCAGTCCTGTTTTATGGAAACATAAGTGCCTCAATTTTTGTATTAAATTATTTCCAAACGCAAAATATGTCTGAAAATAATATGCCTGAATGAAAACCATGTCAATGGCCTCACTGATGAAAGGGTCCCATTCTTACTATAATAAAGATTGCTAAAGATCTTAGAGTCTTGATTCATTTCTGGGTATATTTCTGGAGTATGGTTTCTGTTTACATTGTAGTCAGCATAAAGAAACAAAATGAAACTCACCTACTTTACAGTTCTTAGTTAGCTGCTATTATTACAAGAATTGGTTTCTTCATGGCTTGCATTTCTGAAGTGAAAAACTGTATCCAGCCAAACACTTCTTTCATTCCACTGGTAGACGGTAAGTAATGGTAGATGAGTAAATAATGGTGAATAAAGTGATTATTTGATTATGGATTATGGAACTATTGCCTTATTAAAAACCAATAAACTTTTTATTTCAGCTGAATAATAGATGCAGATTCCAGGCGTCAAAATTACAGGTCACTATCTATGATTAGTTATCTTACTACTTTTGGTTTCAGTCATCTTACTATTTCTGTTTAAAGGTAGGAATTCTGATTAGCTTTGGTTTCAAATTCTGTGTTGTAGTCTTGGAATCTTCCAGATGCTTTGAGACTCATGTTTTCCAAAGACTGTGCAAAACATATGTGGGTTTATATCTGTTAACCTTTTCTTCCCTAGATGTTTTTAGCAAAGACACAGGGTTTGATTCTGATCTTGAGTGGATACTCATTGGCAGTAACTGCTCTCTATACAATAGAGTGGGGAAAAAATGACCTGTGTATCTGAATCAGCAGGGCTAATCTGTAGGCAGAAGAGCAAGAGGCAAGGCAGTTAATTTCATTTAAAATGAAGAGTTTAGTGTCTTTCAGGATTTACATGGGACATAGCCATTGGTTACAGGAAGATAATTAAATCCTGAGCTATGATAAGAACTTTTCAAGCAAAAGACACATATAGCAATAAGAAAAGTTATCTTTATCAGGAGCTGTACTGGGCTATATGAGTAGTTTGCCTTAAATATTTGGAACTTTAAGGAACTGTACTGGGCTATATGAGTAGTTTGCCCTAAATATTTTGAACTTTAAGTAGAATTTCTGTGTATGAATTGATTACAGAAATTGAGCCCTCAAAAGGTTTTGTTTCTTTCTTTGCTTTGCGTATGTGCTCCTGAACTTGTCCAGAACTTTGTTTCTTATTCTTTGTGCAAGAGTTGGAAGATGGAATAACTTCCTGTATCTGAAGCAGAACATAATGTTTGATGAGCTTTTGCTAGAGGTTATCATTGTTCTTCAAAATTACTAGCTCTCAAAAAAAGCTTTCAAATTTGTGGACATAGATCTGTAGACTGTAGAGGCAGAGAATAAGAGGTGGGAAAGGTTTATAGTAAGCTGGCCTATTTCCCCTCAAAAAAAAAAAAAAAAAAAGGAAAGAACAGCTGAAAAACCTGTCTTATAGACTAAAAAAATCTCATTAATTTAAGAAGAGAGATTTGTGAGAAGATTTGACCATAAGTCTACAAGCATCTATACAAGAAGTGACTTCTTCCCATGCAGAATTTCTTTATCTGACAGGAGTTAACTAAGACCTGATTAGTGGAATGTCAAATACAACAAATTCAGACTAGAAATTAATTTATATTTTTCACAGCTGTAAGAAGTACTGTGTGGAACAAATTGCAAAGGGAAATAATGAATTCTTTAGCACCTGAAATCACTGAGTTTCTTCTGTAGCAGATGTGGATTAAAAAAACTGTGGATGTAATTTTGTGACGTCAAAAAAATTCATTGTAAATATGTCAGAATGGTCTTGTCTCATCTTAAACGAAGCTGTAAAACTTGAAAATGTTCAAAAGGTCAAAATGTACATCCTCAGTGACAATCCTAGTGAAAGCCCTGGGATTTTTTTGGTCTTTGTTTTTCCTATAGCTCTGCTACTTGTCTAGGCAGCACAAATTTCAAGGGATGATTGTCATATGGTGGCATCTGATATAAGAAGTTTTCAAGTAGTTTGGTGTCTTTTTCTAATCAGGAAATGCTGAAATGCAGCAAGAATTCAGAGGGTACCGCTGAACTGGAAGAAGCCCTAGCCACGATGCTTGATATCATCAAATCAGTAAATGATGCCATGCACCAGATAGCAATCACAGGATATGAGGTACTATTTGCTGTTGCTCTTACTCTGATCCTGACCCATCCACTGTTCCTCTCATTACTCATCATGCTGTGCCATGGTTAGTACACTTTGCAGGAGCCTGTGCCACATTCTTGAAGGATGCCACTCAGTGACGAAAAATACATGTCAGCATACCTGTCATATGGAGGTGGGGATGGGAATGTGGTGAGGAAGTGGGACAAATGCTGCTCTTTTGAGTAATCACACCCAAACCTCATTTGTAGGTGAGAGGTAGCAAGTGTGACAGACATAACTTAAGACATTTGCTGAAACTTTTAGACCCCTATGCAACTCAAGTGTTTCCAAATTTTTTGCACTTAGGGATGAAAATTTGTCTTCCACTTAAACTGGGTAATAGAATCCATCCCAGTGACTGGCAAACTCATTATCTGAAACATGATATAACAACCACAGTACAAATCAAAGGCCCGCAAATTTATATATCTCTCTACTGAAGCTCCATTGAAGTCATATGACTTTCAAGAACTACTGTTGCCTATATGAAATGAGCCCTTAAGTGAGAAGTAGAAGTGGAAGCATGCCTGGTGAAATCAGGCCTGGGGGTGATGTGGTTGCCCATTCTGAGATAGCTGCAGGGTGAAAATGTCAAGGAGAAACTATGTACTGAAAAGCTGGGCTCAAAGAATGATTAGATCAGAGTAACAAGATTTAGTCTGTACATCAGAAAAACAGTATTTTGTGCAGAATGTGACTTCCTGAGAAAGTGCTGGGCTTTATACTGACAGAGTGGGAGGGATTATTCTGTGGTTTTCTTTTTCAGGAGAGAGTGGCTTGACACAATCATAGAATAGTTGGGTTTGGAAGGGACCTTAAAAAATCATCTAGTTCCAACCCCCTTGCCACAGACAGGAACAGTTTTCTGCTCAAAGCCCCAGCCAACCTGGCCTTGAATACTTCTATGTGTGAGGGCATCCACAGCTTCTTTGGGCAACCTGTGCCAGTGCTTCACCCCTGTCATTGTAAAGAGATTTTCCTAATATCTAATCTAAATCCACCCTCTCTCAGTTCACTACATGCCCTTGTAAAAAGTCCCTCTCCAGCTTTTTTTTGTGGGTGTTTAGGTACTAGAAGGCTGCTCTAATGCCTCCCTGGAACCTTCTTCACACTGAACAAGCCAAGTTCTTTCAGCCTGTCTCCATAGGAGAGGTGCTCCAGCTCTCTGATCATCTCATGGCCCTCATCTGGACTCTGTCCAACAGCTCCACATTCTTCTTATGTTGGGGGTCCCAAAGCTGAACACAGTATTCCAGGTGGAGTCTTACAAGAGTAAGAGAGGTCAAGTAGAGAGGGAGAATGACCTCCCTCAATCTGCTGGTCACACTCCTTTTGATGCAGCCCAGCATTTCTGTGCTGTGAGCTTACCCTGCCAGCTCATGTTGAGCTTCTCATCAATCAACAGTCCCAGGTCCTTCTCCCCAGGGCTGCTCTCAATCCAGTCTCCACCCAGCCTGTATTTGTGCTTGATATTGCTCTGACCCAGGTGCAGGACCCTGCTCTTGGCCTTGCTGAACTTCATAAGGTTCACACAGGCCCACCTCTCCAGCCTGTCAAGGTCCCTCTGAATGGCATCCCTTCCCTCCAGCTGTCAGCTACACTACACAGCTTGGCGTCACCAGCAAACTTACCGAGGGTGCACTCAATCCCACTGTCCATGTTGTTGACAAAGATGTTAAACAGGGCCTGTCCCAATACTGACTCCTGAGGAATGCCAGTTGTCACTGGTCTCCACTTGGACATCGAGCTGTTGACTGCAACTCTTGAGTGCAACCATTTATCCAGTTCCTTATCCACTGAGTGGTCCATTCATTAAATCCATGCCTCTCCAGTTTAGAGACAAGGATGTTATGTGGGACAGTGTCAATTGCCTTTCAGTAGTCCAGGTAGATGACATCAGTCACGCTTCCCTTATCCATCAGTGCTGTGGCCCCATCATATAAGGCCACCAAATTTTTCAGGTATGATTTGCCCTTGGTGAAGCCACGTTACCTGTTGCCAATCATGTCTTTATTTTCCATGTGTCTTAGCATAGTTTCCAAGAGGATCTGCTTCATGACTGGTCTGTAGTTCCTCAGGTCTGCCTTTTTTCCATTTTTAAAACTGAGTTTGTTTTCCCTTTTGTTTGCCCATTTCTTACTTTCAACTCTCAGATTAATTTTGTACTTCAACAGAGTATTCCTGTCCCTGGCAAATTCAAAAGTAGAAGCTTTTTAACATCTACTTTAAATTTATCGGTCTTCTGTGAAATGCCAGATAGTAGCTCCAAGGATTAGATTTTTGCCTCTGCTTTGTTAGCTGAACTGAAAGACATGACTAAATGGAACATGGCTTGTGTAGCCCGATGCTGACAGCATTACTGAGATGGTTTGTTAATATTAAATATTAATATCAAATATTAAATGGGGTGAAAGTGTGAAAGAGGATGAACCCAATAATTTCTTCTCCCTGTTTCATCTGTCCCAGAAGCTCAGCTGTGATGCCAGATAAACACCTCTCATAGCTCATGAAACCACACCCTATTTTGTGGAATCTTTCCCACACAGGCATGATAGAAATACTTGCCTAGAACACCTTTCAGAGAAGGATATGATGCCAACAGAAAAGCAGGTTTTGTGACAGCAGATGAGTGCTCCTAATTGCATGGGATATTCTGCTTCTTGAAGCTGTGCACATGCAGACTTGAGTTAACCTCTCATGTAAGAAATTGCAATTTGGGGTTGGTTGGTTGGGGTTTAGATTTTATTTTATTTTTGGGCAAAGCCACAAAAAAGTAGAGTAAAGCTTAAAGAGCGGAAGTTTTAGAGATGTTTCCTATGATCCTAACCTTTATATACAATCTGGTTAGGTAGTTTGTTTCTGAGTTATGCAGCATTCAAGCCATTTGTATGTATCTCTCATCTTCCACAAACATGAGATACAGTGTATTGTTCTAAGAGAGAATAATTATATTTGAGACGGTGATCAAATTCTTGATTTTAAATAAACTTCATTTAGGACAAAATATTGCTGTCCACTTGCACAAGTTACCAGAAACAGTGTACTCTTCTCTGTTTGAAGCCCACACTGAAGAGAGAGTCCAAGGCTTGTGGGCTGATATTCAAAGTCTTTTGTGGGACTGCTGCAGACTGCCATCCCTGCCCATCTTTTTTCACTCTGCAGTGGTAGCTTCCCACTTCACTTACTGTAATCCCAGTCCTAGATCCAAGACTGAAGACATGGACCTATCACAAGAGTTGAACTGAGCTTCTGGAACTCAGTGCTATATTGAACAGTGCTTAGAGTGACAGGAGCCTCTTAGCCTTGTTAGAACTATGTCAAAAATATGCTCGTTTGGTTTTGTTTTTTTTTTCTTTTATTTTTTTTATTTAGCTCTGCATCTTTCCAATATGCTTTTCAGAGGCTTGCAGATTACACCTGCATACACACAGTCCTGGGTGCACAAATCAAAATATCTGACTTGGTTTTTTTTAATCTGTTAGAGATGAGAGACTTTATAGAAATTACTGAGTTGTTTTGAATGCTTTTGAGAGTCTAATAATACCCTGATACGGAGTGGAAAAGTACCTAATCAAACCCTGGTTTTGCAGTACTATCTCAGTTACAGGATGAGGAGTAAGAGGGAGAATGTGTTGCAATCCTTAGTTTAAGAAATCAGGCATTCCCACTTGGATCCAGAATCTTCACCTTATAATCAACAGAACATACAAATGTTGAAAATAAGTGTTCTAATAAGGCACTGAATTTATTCCCTCAACTTGCTATACAAAGCATTCTTAGAAAACTTGCTGCTAGGATAATTATGTTTGTTATTATTTGATGAAGCCCATTGCCATAAGGATGTTGCCATGCTTTCTATTCATACATTGCTACACTCTTTAGTACAGAACCATGCTAGAAAAATTTGTGCTGGTGGCATCTGAGCCAAATATTTATATCAGTTGAAGTATTTACTCATCAGTGGTCCTCAGACAAGGGCTTAATTTCACTCTCTCTCAGGTGCTTTTATGGCTTCTTGGTACATTTACTCCCTATTTGCACAAGGCTGTACAGCATTGCATAGTTTGCAGATGGTGAGCTGAGAAATTATTGACAAAGCTTTTAAAGCAATAGGAGGGAATTACACACCTACTTACCTCTAGGCACCAATCTGTCTTTAGACATCTAAGAGTCCATCTTTCAAGATTTTGCACAGGAATAAAAGCAGTTCATAGCATAGCAAAAAGTGAAATGAGATCTTTCAGAGCCAAGCCCATTGCTTGGATATCTGGACTACACTGTGCCTTCATACTGTCTTGGAGTCAGGAGTCTTGAAACTCAGTTCTTGTCATAAGGTGCTTCCTCTGAGGTCCTCAGATGGGACAGCCTGTGTGTCAGACCCAAAGAGGTCCTGAGACAGACCTTAGACACTAATTATGAGTGAGGAATTATGGACATGGAAAGCAATATGTTAGTGGTTATATGAAGAAATCACACAGATTTAGCAAGGAGACAAGCAGCTGGGATTTCACCTGTAACATGTCCACTGTCCAACACACAGGATGCCAAAGTACATCTCTGCCTGGAAGCTTAAACACCGCTGGGGGAAAACTGTGCCTGGGATTGCCATAGTTTAAATGTGATACAGGCTCTCTCTTTTCCGTGCTTGCTAGGGTGATGTTAGTGAGCTTGGCAAACTGTTGATGCAAGGTTCCTTCAATGTGTGGACTGATCACAAGAAGGGACACAACAAGGTGAAGGACTTGGCTAGATTCAAACCGATGCAGAGACACCTCTTCCTCTATACAAAGATGCTACTTTTCTGCAAGAAACGGGAGGAGAACACAGATGGTCATGAGAAGACGGCTTCATATAGCTTCAAAAATTCGTTAAAGGTAATAAATGTGATAATGGTGGGGAGAGAGAAATAAATCTGGTGTGCTCACAACACAAGGATGCTTCCTTGTGGAGACTGAAGAAGGTGTACATCTAGAGCTACCTTACACTCCTGAGTAAATGAAAGCTCCAATTTAGTTTTGATCTGAAGACAAACACAGCCATATGTCCTGCAACTCCAGACTTGGAGCTTGGTTTTGCAATTTGATACAAATGGGCGTCTTTCCCAGCGTCCCATAAAAAGAAGCAAGGGACCTGCATCTCTCATTGTTCTTCCTATTAATATCCTCCAAGTTCATTGCAAGTTTTACTATTGATATCAGTTGAACAGATATATTCTGTGACAATAATAGCTGCAGATGAATCACAGTGCAGTAGAATTGCCCTTCTATTTGCAAAAGTGACATTTCTAGATATGAATCAGGACATCTTCTGTTAAGACGGGATTCAGAAGCAGGCCAAATTTTCTCTTTAAGCACATTGGTATGACACTTGTGACTTCAGACAACTAACATGGCTTACTGAGTATAATGCTGCAAGCCTATTATAGGATAACCAGACAGGAATTGTAATAGAAGCTGGTTCAAGAAGCAAATGAATTCATATGAATGTTTGAAGTCTTTCTGAGGAAACAGCAGAAATTATGACAAAATCAAAGCTATTTAAATCTTCACATCCAATGCTGAGGCAAATCAGAACAAGGGGGATGAACAAATTAGGAAGAAGATGGGAAGCTGGTAAGTGAAATAGCAGCTACATTTCAAAATTGTGGTTAAGAGTCTATTGCTTAAGAAATCTAGAATTATTTTCTTTAGTTCCTTGTTCATCTTGCCTAGTTAGGCACTTAGCTGTTTGCTGCCCTCTTTTTTTAATTTTCCTGAAATGACACTGAATTTTTCATGTTTTCTGGATTTGCAGATGAGTCTCACAAAGCCCTGTTCCATCCCTTGTCCTCTCCCACCTCAACAGGTCACTGTAGTATAGGACAGAAGCCAGGATAGGATTGAAAACTGACCCACAGTTCAAGAAAAGCAAAGCAAAGAGGATAAGGTCATGATCAGACATTAGCTTGTGTTACTTTTGAGCACTTTTTTTTTTTTCCTAAAACAATCAAAACCATGAATGATAAATTAGATGTTGAGAAATAACATGTTCTGAATTCTACTTTTAATGACTCCCTAAAGTGCAGAAGTGAATGCAGCCTTTTAAAAATGCTTCTCAGAGAATAAAGAGTTTAAAGACTATTGACATTTTCCAGATTTCAGCTGCTTCTTTACTATTTTGAAACAGATGAGCACGGTGGGCATTACAGAAAATGTAAAAGGAGATAATAAGAAGTTTGAGATCTGGTATAATGGCAGAGAAGAAGTCTACATAATTCAGGTAACAACAATCCTTTTTCATCCAAGGACTATACTTACTTGCGGTTGAATTGTTTTTAAGAAAGTTTTCAGTTTCATGATTTTCACTGTACTGTACACTCAAGAAACAATAGCCATTGGAAATCTCACTGTTGTGTTGGCACTGAAATTATCCATTTATCTAATTTTAAATTGTGAAAATGGTTACGATTTGGGGTAGAAGAGGAAACGAAAAGTGGAAAATTACTTGGAATGCTAGACAGAAAAGCAAGGACAGGATTGTAGATTCATGGTAAGTCTTCCTTCTTGAAGAGTGTCTTCTGCTTTGCTCAAAGCTAGGCACAGTGTCCCATTCCTTGTGAAAATTGCGAGCAAATGTAGTTCAGGCAGCCGAGTGGTTGGCAGCATGCTTTAACTAGATCTGCTTTGCCTTTTACTCTTGTGTTCTCAGGCATCTTCTGTTGAGCTGAAAAACACCTGGATTTCAGAGATTCGCAAAGTCCTGACCGGGCAACTGGAAGCATGTAGAGGTAGGACACAGAAAGTGAGATTTGGTAGTGTTGCCTTCCTTCTGTAGCTGTGTTTGGCAACATGCAGCTGGAATAAGTTACTGTGCTGTCCAGTATCTCCAGGAAAATCGGATCTTCTATGTGAGGATCAGTTGGGTGGTTGCAGCATTACTGGCATTGAAACTCTTGTCCTGATCAAAGAAAATGTCTTAGAACTTCAGAAATGGCATAAATCATAATTCCATTCACAGTTAGTCTGAGGAACATGATGTTCCTCTGTTCTTCCTCTCAAGTTGCAACCCTAGAAACATCCATTTACATCAGCATGTGAGATGAGGTCCTGGTATTCACTCTGCGCCTTCTCATAAGACCTGACACAAAAGATCTCCTTCTACATACATGGCCAGACACAGCAACTGTTCCTCTCTGTTCCATTTTTTGTTTAGCTTTGTTGGGTGTTTTTACTTTAAATCTAGTCACCCACTTATGTTTTAAATGTTAGCCAGTTATTCCATCTTTTTGTCTAGGTGACCTCCCAGTAAAACATGATTAATGACATCTCTCTCTCTCATAGAGATGTCACTGTTAAGGTGATTTGTGATGTGCACAACACAAGTGAGTGAAGCCTCATAAGTACCTAAAATAATGACACTTTTTCTTTTCTTTTTTTTTTTTTTTTTAGATATTGAACTCAAGACAGACAAAATTCAGTTAAGTTATTCCAGATAGTAAGAGAACATATTGGTGAAAGCTATCTGAGATACTATCTGTTTATTAGTAAGGATGTACGGTGTCCTAAAAGTAATTTTTCAGGCTTTCTTAGGACAAAAATCCCATAGCTGTGTTCAATAAGGACTTTCCCTGGGCCTTGGCATTGCTTCTCACCTGGCCTGTCATATCCTGCTTCTCTCATACACATGCCTCTCGTTAAAGCAATGTCAGTAAGGCCTCAATAGCCACAACCTACAGATTCCTAAGCGGACTTTGTCCTAGGTGGAAACCTGTGCCTGTGCTTTAACTTTAGATGTCACCTTTATTTTAATTGTCTGTTTCAGAAAGACAATGAGTTCTTATAAGGTCCTTAAGTGAAGGGAAACAACTATGCACATTAGCCTCAGCGATTTAATCCAACTAATAACAATACACCTTTTACAATGCTTATTACTCAGGTCTTTTGTTACTATTCTTGTCTTCATCCTTTCTCCTTTTTATTCTGAATCTCAGTGTGGTCAGTTCAGCAGGAACTGCTGAGGAAAGAATTCAAGATTCTTATCAGTGCATTTCCAGGACTCCATCTGGGGACTTTCTGATAAGGGTTTCTAATATTTGTTTCTGAAGCATAAAAGCTGGCTTTACGTAGAATACCACCAAAGAGAAGAGTAGCTTATGGAGAAAATGTATATATGTAACAGGAGAGAGTGCTAATCCTCCATGTGTGTTTCTAGACAAAGAAAATGAAGCTTGTACGTCACCCAGATGAGCATTTGTGAAAT
>JAVHNF010068352.1:0-13462 GCA_034783455.1 Micropsitta finschii | reverse complement strand
CATTTTGTTCAAATTCTCATTAAAACCAGATTTTTGAATGAAGTCAGTGTTGTTAAATATCCATTCTTGCCTGAGCTCTGTGGGGTGCTCACGAGTTAAGCAATGCATCAATTCATCTAGCTCACTGCAGTGCTAAGTTGGTTTCTCGATATATTCACGGCCTGTGATAGGCTGAGAAAAACACATGCTAGAACTTTGAATTTTAAGGGGCTTTCCATTCCAGCTGTCTGGAACAGCTGTGAGTGTGCTCCTTCCCAGCAAGGGAAGTGTGATGAGGGGCTGGGCCTCAATTTCAGTTCCCATTAAATCTTGCTGAACTGCCTGTCAGCGTTATGTGTTTCCTGTGTTTGCTTGCGGGCCTGTGTGCAGATGGACATGCGTACTTGTCTGTCCTGGATCTTCAGAAAGATCTGTATTTCATGTCCAGTCTTCACTGGGCATATTAAAATGCAATGGAAAATGCAGGTCGTGAGGAAGAGAAGCAGAAAAGTAAAGTAATTGTGTGAGTTATGATTTTGGCAGATGTTTTGAGATGGTTATACTGTGTGGTTCTTTGTGCCGGATATCTCTGGGAGGCCCCAATCCAGTGACTGGGCATGGGATTTTCACCTTATTAACCATAAACTCTGAAACTCAGAGTGCTTGTAGTTGAGTAAATGTTTAAACGATTTTCTTATTTGAAGCCCAAATAATATGGAAAGTCTTTGTGGTACGGGAGCTAAAAAGTGCACAACAGGTTATCTTTCTTTCCCCCTATATAAGGCATAAGCTTATTCACATTTGTCATTTATAATTTTCAGTAGCTGATATATGAATTTCAGGAGGTGATGGAAATCGTGATTTAATTTACAAATATTTCTTTTTTTGTTAGATGATACATGTATTCAGAGTGATGAAGAAGGGTTGAAGTATACTTAGGAGCAATTACACATCAGGAAGGTAGGGCAAGGTTTCACTTTTGTCCTTCTCTCAAAGTAAGTAAAGACAAATAATGCGTTGCCATTGATTAAGGAGTATAAGGAATTAAGCCAGTTATTTAAACATAACGTTTTCATTGCATGAGCCTAAATTCTGGTCGCTGTTACTATATCACACAATACTCTGTTCTTCTTGTAGTCCTCTTCACTCCAGCAGGGGCAAGGTACTTGTCAATACAGTTATGGGCATCCGAATGTAGCCTGGAAACCTTAAAATCTGGGAAAGCACATTACATTAGAAAGAAAATGAAAGCATGTCAATGGATGTATGATCAAATAGTACTCACATTAAAAAGTTGTTCAATAATATCAATATCCATTACAAGAGGAACAACATATATTCTGTTATCATAGAACTTTGGAAAAACATTCTGCCTTTGGCTTTCAGTTTATTTATAACTAATATGTAATGAACAAGCATGCATGTAAGAATTTAATTGAAGTAACAAGCGTATTTATATAGAACTTCAGGGTAAAACAATGCAACCAGAAAGATGAGTTTCAGAATCCTAAAAGCAAACTTAAGGTTCTCACTGTCATGAAATACAATGTCCAAAATATTTGCAAAGAGTCTTTAATTGCCCTTGTGCAGGTCTAGGTATGGCAAGCCCGTAATTAGAGTGAGAAGAGATGGAGCTTTTAAGAGAGACACTTGAAGGCCTGCAGGATGAAAGCCAGTGTGCAGAGAGAGGCTGCACTGATTGTCTGCATGGACCCTTGTTGCAGAAAGGAGCAGAGACAAGAGAAACCAGGGCACAGTTTCATTAGAAACTGTACAGGGAACTGGCTCTGGCTCTTTGCCCCTCTGTTAACATTTACTGTCTTAAGGACCATGGTGCATTTAGCTCTGTTTAGGTGAGCAGTTAAGGTAAATAGGTACATATGAGTGTCGTTTTGTTTCACCTGTTAACTGTTGCTTAGCCCTTAAGGTCCTGATTTTATAAGTTAACTTTATCTGAAAGCAATGAGGCATGTTTTAATGTTCTCTTCTCTGTTGACCTTCCTCAGATACCATCCCAACTCTGTTCTTTTTCTGGTTCCATTATCAAATAGATATTGATTCTACCCACAAACTCATTTTCCAGATAGAGCTATTGAGCTCCCCACTGCAGGTCTTTTTTTTTCCCTCCAAGATGCAAACATTTCATTTTTAGCTTAAGGTAAATGTAAGAGATTATTAACTTGTGTTTTCAAGATGGAGCATTTGGGATGGAGGAGAATGGGAGCTTGGCAAAACTCCTTTTCCATGCCACCAAATGGAACAAGTCTTTAAACTCTCAAATTTAGCACCAAATATTTCATCAGAAAGAGGAAATATGATGGCTTGGAATGTGAGCCTGGGCTCAGAACTGCTTCCATGGCTCTTAGCTCTGGCTAAGTCATTTCTTAATTGCTGTTAAAAGCACGTCATTCTCCCTCCTTTGGAGTAACAAGGGATCCTGTCTTCTCATGTCTTCGTCTCTTCCCCGTTCCAGACCTTGTGGAACTGAATCATGGAACAGAGATGGAGGAAAGCGTTGTGGAATTTCTCTCCTCCAAGTGTCTGTCCTGCAATTTTGCTTACTTTTAAAATATACAAAGGGAGAAATGGCACCAAGTTTAAACTAGCTTAGTTTGCTAGAAGACTGCTCTAATGGGAGGAGTGTTGCTTTGCTTTAAAGTCAGCAAGTGTGGTAAAGGCTCACTTTAAATTCAAATTAGCTATGCTAAAGGACACACTCCTGGAGTGTATCACTGCCTCTCTCCTGTCTCCAAAAGTTTATCCTCCTCTGGCTTTACAAATCAGATCAGAAACCGGGAGCTCACACGGTACTGAAAGCCCAGGATCTGAGTCTGCTTGGTCTTGGGCTCTTACTTTACAGCAGAGAAGTGGGTCACCAGCTTGTTCCTGGCGCTACAGCTCAATTTTGGTGTCATTTAGGCAGCTGAAGAGAAACAAATAGGCCATCGATCAGTCTAGCAGCAGCCTGGGGCCCCTGTACTTTAATTATGTGTGTTCTTTGGACCAAATTTATCCCTGTTGAAACAGCATCAACTTAATGAAACTTCACAATGGAGAAATTTAGCTCAATATGTTTATAATCTCTGTTATTAATACATCTGATACTGTTGCAAATAACATTTTAGTTTTGTCTCTTCAGCTTTCTTAAGCAAGCTCACCAAGCTTTTGATTCCATTTCAAGTAGTCAAGAGAGGTGAAGAGAACTATTCCTGTATTATAGGAAGAAGCTTTAAGCAGTTGTTGAAATATATTCGTCCAGCACAGGTGATCTCTGCCCAGCACAACACTGGAGCTCTGTATTTAGCCTAAGATGGGGTGCTTTGCTGGGTTTACCAGTGGAAGCTGCGATTATTGGTAATGTTGCTGCTGCGTGTTCTCTCTGTGGGCATTGGAGAAATCCACTGATGTCTACTGTAAGATGAGTCCATTTCTGGATGAGGCTGATGTGGGACCTGTTCCATCAAAGCCCGAATGCCTCCTTCACTCTCCAAAAGGGGTTGCTGAGAGACTGGAAGTCAAAATATGTCAAGAGTTGGGAGTAAATGCAACTTATCTCTTTCTCAAGCACGAGGCATTTCTTCAAGGAAGCTTCTGCAGGAGGAGCCTGTTTGGGCACGTGGTGCCAAAAAGTGCAATTCTCCAGCACGGTCTCCCAGCTGGAAACTAATGGACCAGGGAGGAGAGTCAGTGTGAGGCGGAGCGGTTGCTCCTCTCTTTGCAGTAACCCATGCAGCGAGTGCGAGCTGAGCCCCAGATTCTCCAGCAGGGCTCCCAACCACTCACCGCAGCAGTGGGAGCTGCTGACCAGGAGCAGGCAGTGTCCAACTCCCTGTGGCTGACAGCTTCCAGGGAAAATGGAAAATCAGAGGCCAGGGTGCAAAGTTGCAGCTGCTGTCCTAGCCTGGTCCCTGCCCTTCTCCGTCCTCCAAGGCACCAGGGTCAGAGCTCTGCAGGGATCCCCACCAATGCCACAGCTGGAGGATGTCATCTCAGAGAACATCAGCTGGGCTGCCGAGGATGCTCAGGGCAATGAGTCCTCAGAGCACGCATTCTTCTCTCTGGATTATCAGCATGTCCAAGTCCCCTTTGAAATCACCCTCTGGATCATGCTTGCATCCTTGGCCAAAATAGGTAAGGAATCTTGAGAGGATGAGGAGGGACAAGGGTCTCTGTGGGGATGGCATGGACAGGAGTGGCCACTGCTTCCCCAATCTTGGAGCCTGAGATAACATGCCAAGTCCTAAGGATGCACAGAACGTGTGCCAGACATGCTGCACACATAGAAAATAAACACTCAGTTGCATTTGTGGTTGGAAATGATGTTTTTCCATCTGGAAGTTCACACCTGTGCATGTTGTTGCTGTTAGTAGGAAGAATATCGGGCTTTCTAGGAGAAGGACTTTTATTTAACTGCAATATGTTCCGAAGTGTGCATTCATCTCCTTTAGCTTGCGAGCTACACTACGTGCAGGTTGTCCACTGACATCTTCATCTTCAAATGAAAATGCCTTGTTCTTAAAAACCCGAAGTTCTTGTGGTGGTCAGCATTTCTCTCTAGCATTGGGTGTTGCACAAGGCTGACTCAACTGGGCTGTTTTAAATGTTGCCTTTAGCTTTAAGTGTTAATGGTTAAGTAATATCAAGTAATTAATTACTTTTAATTAATAAGTAATAAATAAATTACTTAATATAAATATTAAGTAATATTTATAATTGAGAATGCTTTCTGTGATTTTTTTGTTTCTAATGTATAGAAACTGTATTGTTTAAAATTAGCAGTTGCTATTTATGTAGGTGCTGAAGACGGGCCTGTTAACTAGATTACGTCATAAGTGATTCCAGAAATGTTCTCATTTATGCAGATTACTTAGTTTTTCTATTTGTGCATTACCTAAAAATGTATCTTTAACCTTATGCCATGATGCAATGCAGGCTGAACCAACAGTAATTTTACAAAGTTTGGTATTTTCAATGATCTTTCAGATCTTGTAGCAAATTTTTGATTGAGTGACTCCACCTTAACTGTGGGCATTGATTACTACTGCCCTAAGGTGTAGCCTGGTGAAGGTGGGAGCATGTTTGGTGCTATTTAGCCAGTTTGGGCTGGTGAGATAATACAGTTTTCATCTATCCATCCCCTTCCAGGGTTTCATCTCTATAACAAGCTGCCTTCTGTTGTTCCCGAAAGCTGTTTATTGATATTTGTAGGACTCATCATGGGGGGAATCATCTATGGTTTAAATGACAAGTCACCACCTGTTATGGACAGCGACATCTTTTTCCTGTACCTCCTGCCACCCATCGTCCTTGACGCAGGCTACTTCATGCCCAGCCGTCCCTTTTTTGAGAACATTGGTACAATCCTGCTCTACGCGGTCGTGGGGACAATATGGAATGTGTTTGGGATCGGCTTCTCCCTGTATGGGATCTGCCAGGTGAAAGCCTTTCGCCTGCAGGATGTGTCGTTGCTCCACAATCTCCTGTTCAGCAGCCTGATCGCTGCCGTGGATCCTGTGGCTGTGTTGGCTGTCTTTGAAGAGATACATGTCAATGAAAAGCTGCACATTTTGGTCTTTGGTGAATCACTCCTGAATGATGCGGTGACGGTGGTAAGGATTAGCCTTTATTTAAAGTATTTAATGTTCAGAGGAAGGGTGGGCTGGTGCTGAGAAGTGGGATGTGAGATCTGCAGAGGGAAAAAGCATCAGCAGTCTTCTAGCAGAGGACTTCTGGTCCATTTCTCTAGGCTGAGGTCTTTAAAACTCTTGGGTGAGCATCTCTTTGACTGCACAGAGATGTAAATGCATGTGACTGCTACAGCACTCCTGTGGTAGGAACCCAACTGCCAGAGAAAGATGCTGACTGCACTGTCAGATATCCCAGCAGCGTATTTTAGTGTTACTGCTACATATGGCCATAGAATCATAGAATAGTTAGGGTTGGAAAGGACCTTAAGATCATCTAGTTCCAGGCCCCCTGCCATGGGCAGGGACACATCTTGTTAACATCTGGTTTTCATGTTTTTCACCCAGGTACTCTACAAGCTATTTCGATCTTTCTGTGAAATGCCAGCTATCAAAACTGTGGATGTTTTTGCTGGAGTTGGAAAGTTCTTCGTGGTTGGGCTAGGAGGAGTCCTAGTAGGTCTTATTTTTGGGATGACCGCTGCCTTTACCACGCGGTTCACCAAGGATATCCGTGTCATCGAGCCACTCTTTGTCTTCCTATACAGCTACCTTTCCTACCTCACTGCTGAAATGTTTCACCTTTCAGGGATTGTGGCGTAAGTACATCCCAGCATCTCATCTGTCCAGGAAAGCTTTCTGGCTATATTTACTGAAAGGTAACAGAAAAAGATTGAAGTTTGCTTAGTCAGAAATCTCTGTATAGCAGTGAACAGTGAGTATAAGAGGTTGTAGAAGAGCTAAGAGGTGTAACCCCATTTCACACATTACACAATGACACATCGATGGTAATAGCTGCAAGTCACAAGCAATCCAGATGATTGCTGCTGGGCTGATCGCTTTATGTAGGTTATTGAGGAATGTTTATTTGAGCTCCATGGTTTTTGTTTGGAAATCCTGGCATTCAAGCAGTGAGATGTCTAACAGATTTACCAGAGCCAGAAGAGGCTTTCTTGGCATATTTTGCTACTTTTTCCATGTTTGGCCTAGCCAAAACCAACATTTGAAGAGCTGTAAGGAATATTTAATCAACTCCTCAGCCAAGTTTGGTCTTGGTTAATAATGTTAATGGTCAAAGAAAGCTCACTTTGGAAGGCAGAGACAGATGAAAAGCAGAGTGATTCAGTCATGGTTTCTGTGGGCTGGTATCCACTGAATTTTGCTCTCCTCCTTAAACTAAGTCAGCTGGCACCGAGGATCGCAACCAACTATTTAATATTTCCCAAAAGACAGACTGCATGGACAGGTACAGTGGAAACAACTGCAAATCTGATAATAATGAAGATAAACCATTCCTATATCTTGCAGATTTTATTTCCTTGAATGGTTAATAGCAGCAATATTCTAGCATTACTGAAAACAATTCTAGCTCTGGGAATAGGTAAAAGAAAGCCTATTTATAGGAGTGTAAGGCAGAACAGTGAAATAAACATGCTGCATAATCATCATGGAGCAGAAAACATTCAATCCTAATGGTGTCGCCTTCTATCAATCACAATCTACTATACCCATTATGTAACCCATTTTCTCTTCTTTTGAATAATGCATTGTCTCTAAAGCAAAACAATTGCAAAGGCAGCTGATTCCTGCACTGCTGGTCTTATAATTGCCAAATTATAAATGCCTCTTTTATATATCTTGATTTCAAACAATTCATTCATTTGTGACCAGGGAATACTGCATTGTAAAGAGCAGATCTTGGCAGTTTGTTCTTTGAAAAACAGTTTGATTGCCAAAAAAATCAATTCTACATAGTCAAAAATAAAAAAATAAATAAAATCTGTGCATGCAGCTCAATCTGCAGAACAGTGCTGCACGTGTGTTTTATCTTCACTTGGTCTTCTTTTGGTTTTATTTTTTCCTCTTGCCTTAGTATCAGTGTCCATCTTTGAAGCTGTGACAAGACAGGTCAAGTTTATCCCTTCTCTGTGAATCTGGTGTGAACCCCTATCCGTTCATGAATAAGTGCTCCCAAACCACAGCTCTGGAAGTCACTTGCCCAGAAATGCTTGTTGGATTTCTTACTTCTTAGCTGGAACTGTTTTACCCACTATTTATTGAGGCAGGAACAGAAGAATTTATTATTTTCTTTTTAGCCTGTGGTTCAATCTCCGTTTCTCTTTCTGGCTCAGTGCTTTGT
Organism: Micropsitta finschii; assembly: GCA_034783455.1. Lineage (NCBI taxonomy): Eukaryota > Metazoa > Chordata > Aves > Psittaciformes > Psittacidae > Micropsitta > Micropsitta finschii. The sequence continues at coordinate 5,659 of JAVHNF010068352.1, read as the reverse complement.
GCAGAGTGGGTCACTCTGAAAAGGATAAATCAAAAAAGACCAGTTTAAGGAAATTTTAAGGTTTTGGTACATTTTCTTAGGACATGAAAGAGATGCACTTAAACAACGTTAGACAAAAAAAGTCTCACGATGCTGGATAAGATGGAATCTCTTTCCCCAGCAAGAGTATCCTGTCTCTCCTGAGTCTAACCTTTCATATCCTGCACCTTTGCTGCAAGTCCTCTCCCTAAAGTCCAGCTTTGATTTCAGACAAACTCAAATGTTTTTTTCATTCAAAACCAGGTATAGGTTTATTTCATGGCAATGAGGAAAAACAAATAAGAATTATTTGAAAGAGAAAGGAATAGAAATGCGCGGGTTTATTGTTGTTTGGGTTTTGTTTGTTTAAGTTTGGGTTGTTCTGTTTGAATCTGAAGTCCAGTAATCAGTAACTCGCAGTTGGTGGAAGTGCATATTCATTTGAAAAAGTATAATTTTTAATTTTTTTCCAACCACATATCCGATAAGTATCTTCCCATAATACTGTTGCTAATTTTCCTAGTGTTTTAGAAATGCATGTAGAGTAGAAATGAATATAGTGGTTTTCCATTCCTTTGTCTTGGTCCAAAACCAGATGCTGAGTTGTGGCAGTGAAGATGTGGTAGAGATTCACTGATGAGCTAAGAAATGAGTCATTCCTCTGCTTCTGTTAGCAGCAGTACAGGTTAGGAGCAGCAGTGCAGCGGCTAACACTGTCTTCCTGTAATAGCTACGGAAGAGAGGATGGGGGACTTTGGTTTTGTACAAGTTATAAGCCTACAACCAGAGCACAGTTAGCTCTGCCCATCTGAAAACTCTCATGTCAGGTGGGGCTGGAGGAACCCTGTTTTCCATCAAAGCCCAGATATAGCAAAGAATCTTTTGGGAAAAATTCTGGAGTTCATAGAATGATTGGTTTTGGAAGGGAGCTTCAAAGCTCATCTAATCCAACCCCTGCGATGAGCAGGGACATCTTCAACTAAGTCAGGTTGTTTAAAAGCATGTTCAGCTTGGTCTTGAATGTCTCCAGGGATAGTGTGTCTACCACCTCTCTGGGCATCCTGCACCAGTATTTTACCACCCTCATTGTAAAGAATTTTTTCCTTACATCCAGCCTGAATGTCCCTCTTTTAGTTTGAAGCCATCGCCCCTCTTCCTTTAGCAACAGGCTCTGCTAAAAAGTCTTTCCTAAAAAAAAAAAAAAAAAAGTCTTTCCCTGCTAAAAATTTTTCTTATAGGCCCCTTTTTTAATGTGATGGTTTCACTGCAAAGCAGTAACTGCATGGCTGTTTTCTCAATAGCTCTTAGCTGAGAAGATACGTTCTGGATAATGTGCTGTGGAGGTCGCTACCTATCTTAACACCTATTTGCATCTATGTAGGTCACTTACCTGTCCTGGTTACAGCTAGTGCTTAAAGTCAGTCTGTCAGACCCAGGTGCACTTCTGCAAGCTGAGGACCTACCTCTTTGTGCACTTGTCTGTATAATAAAGAGAATTGCCATGATGCCCCTTTGAAAGCAATTTTAAAATGAATAAAACTTCATGTAGATGACCTTAAAAATATCAATGGAAATCAGATCTTGGAAGCTTAAAAGTCATTTTACTATTTCTGGTACAAGATTAGAGCAAAGTGTTTCTGTCCAGGTTAAAATATGAAAAAATGGAGCTTCGACTCCGTGAGCACTCAACTGTTTTGATCTTCTAAGATTGCTGGCCTCAAAACGTACTGATTTGCAAAGCTGATGAATTAGGCTATCCACATGTACCCTGTAACTTGAAGAACCAATTATCCATGAAAAATTGCAAGGCAGTTGCAAGATTAGAGTTTGACAAAGTTAAAATGCTGAAAGCAGTGTATTATGATGGGAAGAGTTGGGTGTTGTTAACTGTAGGTATTGCTGTGTGGCTATGATAAATGCAATAGATAGTGAGTCATTTACCTGTTAAAAACCAGATTCGGACAGTCTTGGCAACATTTATAGTATCTATTGTCCTGGGGTTCCTCCTGATTTCGTTAGACTGATGTAGGAGGTGAATCACTACAGTGAGAAGTCTGCCAACATGTAAAACTTGATGAAGCCTTTTTCTTTATACATGACAATGTGTTAGTTTTATGTGCTAAAGTATAAACATTTATGTGCTAAAGTATAAACATTTCTTGTTTGTTTTATTTTCTCAGCATCATTGCTTGTGCCATGGGCATGAAACGTTACGTGGAAGCCAACATCTCTCTGAAGTCTCACACCACAGTCAAATACTTCATGAAGATGTGGAGCAGTGTTAGCGATACCCTCATCTTCATCTTCCTTGGAGTTTCCACTATTGGAGAAAATCATGAGTGGAACTGGCCATACATTTGCTTCACTGTCATTTTCTGTCTTGTTTGGAGAGCACTAGGTATGCTGAAATTATAGGGGTTTTTTTGTTTGGTTGGTTTGTTTTAATATATATTATTATTTACAGGAGTGGAAAATGTAATTCCATCAAATGAGAGAATGCTCCTGCCCCCATCATCCTTTCCTGCTCACTCTGTATATGTGGTTATCCCAGATGCGAATGCAAGGACTGAAGTAGGAGGCCCCAGCCAATGCTTCCATCCTCTATTGCTTGCTCAATAGCAAGTCTTGCATTTTACTACAATTTCCTACTCTGTGCACTCATCATAGACAGCACTGGTGCTAAGCAGAAATTCTCATGACATCTGTTTTGCCGATACCTCTGTCTTAGATCCTCTGATTGCTATGATCTCTTCTCCTGTGTCAGTGCTTATTAGACCCTTGGTTTCCTCGCAGTAGAAGGCAGACCGTAAGTATGTAGCTTGGGATCAGAGAGCCATGTAAAATCATGAGGCCTCTGACAGCATATTCCGAATCGCAGAGATTTAAGGAATTTAATATGTAACATGTTTGTGTATAGCAGCATCCTTAAATGGGAAACTGGAGGAACCTTGTAACAGCTGTCCCTGGAGATGCTGTCCTGCTTTACAGAAAAGCATCTACCCTGCTTACTGCTGGGTAGATGAAAATTGGGACCTGAAATGTGATGATGCTCCTGCTCCTACTCAGGAACCTCAGATAAGGAGAGAGAATGACAGAATTGCACAGAATCAGAGAATTGCTGGGGTTGGCAGGGACCTCTCGAGATCATTGGTTTCAACCCTTACTTAAACAGGGTCAGCTAGGCAGGACTGTGTCCAAACAGCTTCTTCTTGGAGGAGGCTCTGCGTGCTCCCTGGGAAACCTATTGCAGTGTTTGAGCAATCTCACAATAAAAGTGACCAAGATTTGGTGATAACAAGAGGAAAAGAGCTGCCCCTTAAAACTTTTTGCTGATAATTGTGCCTAAAGGTAATTTTTTTGATCACCTGCAATGAAAACCTGAGTCCTGGTCCCAGAACACTCTGGGGTCCTATTTTCCTGCATTGCAAATGACCAGAAAAAGATACGCTGCTTTGTGTCCCCAGTTGCATCTTTACATCCATTTGTTGCTTCAGAGAGACTGATTCTCTGCTGCTTCTTACAATGTGCAGTTACTGTCACCAAAGTGAGTGCAGTGCCTACCTTCCCATTTATGGAAGTTTTTCTATGTTAACCATATCTGCGAGTATACCAGCACACACTTTGCCAAAGAATTTGACAGCTAAAACCCATTCAACAGGATTTAATGCTTACAAACCACTGAGTCAGAGTGAACTCAAATTTGATAGACACTTCAAGAAATTGCTTAAATAGGATTGGCCATGATTAGCAAGACATAGCAGAATGGGTTTCATTAGCTGTTAATACATGCCAAGGTTTGTTTTAATAACTGCACCATAAATGCACTTGGAAACATGCACAACTAATAGTTGTGCAGATGTCCAAATGTTTTATTATGGCAAAGTGGCTTTCTCTAAATTATTTGCTCAAGTTCTTAGTTTGACTTTTCTTAGTTCAAAAAGTTCTTCACTGCAAGACATAAGGAACAGAATAACATCACAAGATCCCCTGGCTCTCTAAACACAGCTCCTCTGATTGCATACTCAAATTATGCAGCATGTTATTAGGGAAGAGCTCGGTGCTGCAGCTAGGAAAGAAAACCCTTTTTCCATTCAAAATCTCTCTTGATTTGAATAAGAACACACAAACCAGGGCTGAAAAATCATCTTGTGCATCTGATTCCGAGCAGGGTGTCCCTTTTCTGCAGCACCTTGCTCGGAGGACATGAGCAGGGCCGGGTGCTGCACAGGCTGGGAATCTCCTGTCTTGGAGGTGGTAGCTGAGATAAGATCCTGACCTGATCAGACCCATCTGGCAGCTATGGACATGCTTGAGACTCTGATCCAGAAATGGGAGGCACCCATAGAATTTGCTTACAGGAACCGGGGACTTTCAGATCAACAATACTGGGGTTAGTGCCTGAGCTGTGATCTTATCCTCTGTTGGACCTTCCTCATGCCGTTAAACAAGAAATGATTCTGCTGAAGCCTGAGACCTGGAATTACTTTGATGTAGGAAAGATCAGCTAAAAAGCAAAATGCATTAATCACATTACAGTACTAATATTCTGCCCTTATCCAAGCACTAGAGAGGTTTCCTTCTGCACTTTCTCAAGGTCTATCTCCAGAAGAAAATATACGCTGCTCAAAATGATGAATTGTATGTCATGTCTTGGAGAAAACTGGCCCTGAGTTAGTTTAGGGAATGCTAATGATAATTTATGAGGAATGATTAAATTAAAACAAAGGCCATGATATCAGCTGAAGTAAATTTTGTTCCTTTAAATCATCAGCACTGCCTGAGCTTTACAGTAGCTGTGGATGTGAGCTGAAGTATGCTTTATTTTATTTACTTTATTTAAAGTTAAAAAGAACCTTGAAACTGATGTACTCCGCATCTGCTGGTTCGGGTACGAGCTCCATGTTGATCTGGAGATGGGGAAGGTGTTGCAAGGTTAATTGAGTTCGCTATTCCTGCAGCATCCCCAGCTTTTTGTTTCCTTCAAACCGGTCTGATGTGCAGTCAGATATTTTTAGTTGTATGTGTGTGGGAAGATGTTTGATACGTACATTACGAGTGCACTATTTTTAAAGTTAAGTTTATTTCTTCCCCAAACACCCTTTATAAAAGCAGCAGTGGTTGGATCCAGCTAATTCCTAGTTAAAGTCAGTGTCAGTCTGTGTCATCAGTTCTAAACTGGCCATTAATCTTCAGGAAATAAGATGTTTATCATATCTCTTGGTATTAGGTTACTGATTTAAGACCCAACTTTTTGTACCTTTCCGTATCTGTTTATGTATTTGCAAATGACTTATGTCGTCTTAAGTTCATACAACATAAATTTTTGAGTGAAAGGTTTGTGAAGAAGCAACATTTACACCGGCAGAATAGAGCTGCTTATCCAAGCTACTGCTTGGAAACTTTTCGGAATTGGAGGGTAATTTGTGGCTAAACTGTTGATGATCACTTGCCTTGAGAACACTTATAATCTGAGCAATTTACTCATTTGTTTGCACCAATTAGAGTAAATCAATTCATATTTCAATTCAGCTTTTGGAATCTGGTTCTGTGTCATTATATGAGTCAAGTTCTGGCTGGCACATGACTAGAATTGCCCTAAAAACTTGCATTAACCACCATCAAAATAAACGGGCTAGTATAT
>JAVHNF010068349.1:38107-50316 GCA_034783455.1 Micropsitta finschii | reverse complement strand
GAAGTTGTGAATGCTCCATCCTTGGCGGTGTTCAAGGCCAGGCTGGATGAGGCCTTGGGTGGAATGGTTTAGTGTGATGTGTTCCTGCCCTTGGCAGGGGGGTTGGAACTAGATGATCTTAAGTTCCTTTCTGATCCTGGGTATTCTATGATTCTATGATTCTATAGTTTGCATACATGTATTTTTAAACATTGAGCTTTGGCCCGTGGTGCTTCACTGTAAGCATATGCAGATTATATCAACAACTTCCACAGGGATGTTACAGTGCTTTGCTAATATTGGATTCAGTGATGTCTTTAGCTCTTTAGATGAACTGTGGTGAAAAAAAGAAGTACTGTTCTACAATGTCACCAGCATTTGAGCTACTGAAATGAGCATTATACTGTGAAAATAAAAATGCTGTCCCACATCACGATGTTCTTTCAGTACCATCATCCCATTAGCATAAATTTATTTCTGCCTTTCCTATTTGTGTTGCTGGTTTGCCCTGGAACTCGTTGTCTCTCTCTAATGAAGGAGGTGGCCAACAGTCACTTCCCAGACCATCCACTGAAGTAGAAATGTATGTCATCACATGTACTATGTATACTGAGCATGAGGTCAGAAGGGGAAAAATATCTCCTGAGACAGACTGAGACATCTTGCCATATTGCACTCAGCCACAGATCTCTTTGCTGATGTACAGGCCTTGTAAATTATCCACTCTTATAAATGCCATGTTTTCTATTTCTCCAGCACCCCCCATTAGCAAGCCACTATTTTATAGAGATCTTCAATGCTTTTTCTTGATCGATTGTTGCTATACACCTGTTATTCAGCTGCACAAAGTAATTAAGGGACGCGCTCATGGAAAGGAGAGCAGAGCTATCTCCTAGGAATGTGTGTGTGCATATTAAAAATCACTACCAAAAAGTACTTTAATAAAAAAAAGTTATTCCTGCTACCACATTATGTCAATTCTGCAGTTAATTGCAAATGCAGATTGTAAGAGGGGAACTACTGTGCACAGTAGATTTGTCTATGCAGAAGAATAAGTGGGCCTTATTAGTTTTGAGGAGATAACAAGAATTTTAATTTCAGAATAAAATTGTGCTTGATTTGTCAAAAAAAGGTTTTACTTTCACGGCTTGTTTGCCACTGCCCTGTGCCTGTGCCCACTGTATCTGAAGAGCTCTGTGATACAGCATAGGACAGTGAGGTATAAATAAAAATAGTAACTGTTTATTTCAAGTATGATTTTTAAAAACAAATAAGGCATGTATATTAGACATATCTGCTTACAACCAGTGCTGGTGCATGCACGCGTATGTTGTGTGTGCAACTCCATAGGGCCTCTCTGTAGAGACTCTTCAATTACTAAAATCTTCATCTATAAACTAACAATTCTACAATTTAATCATCTGTAATAAAGTAACTATACTTCTGGTTACCTTTTTCTACACTCCTGCTTTGCCTCACAATCCCTAAAAGATCCCCTGAAGCACAGACATGTTTCCGTGAAGTCTGTCATCAAACAAGCTAAAATTGCTGCTTTCATTGTGGTGCTTAATTGGGATGTTGTACGTCAGGATCCATTAGAACTCTCCTGCTGGCGCAGTTGGTGATGCCATGTTATGCCATATGGAAGACTCGAGTTTGGAAGCGGTTTTGGGGATGTTTTATCTTTGTGCCAGTGAAAGCTGAAATAGAAATGAAGGCAAGTCCCAGGTCTAGGGACTTGGAAGCACAGGCTGAATTACTCGTCCATGTCCCCTAGTGGCTGACAATATGCATGCTTTCTGTATCAGAAAGTAATAGAAAACTGGAAGAAGCTTGCAGAAGTTAGTGAAGATTTAAATGAAACACTTTCTAATGGCGCAATGCAAGAAAAATGGAAGTAGTTTTACAACTGCCATAGATATTACGAGGGTGTTAAAAAGCAAAAATACATATGATTTATGTTTGGTTTTTTTTATCATTAATGCTGCTAAAAATATTCAAGTATAGTCTTATAAACAAGTAATATAATCCTTCTCTTTGTCTAAAAAGGGTTCTAAATTTATGGGGGTTTGCAACTGGAAAATTGTAATACTTTTTACCACTAATTAAAATGAAATCTGTTTCCAGACAACATATTGGGGTATAAGGATCATGATTGGAAGCTCATTCTATCTTTCAAATTAAATTTCATTAATTGGAAAGTATTAGGTTGTTCATAACTTATGTTCCTACTTTAATTTCCTGTAGAAAGCATCTTCAGTTTTTCCCCAAGTTACTTCTTAATTAATGAACTGCTTCAAAAATAAACTAGTTTTGTTAGGTGTAATAGTCTGAACATCAGTATTGAGTTATGTCTGCCTCCCTAAGAATAATATCTATAATCTGGATTGCATTTTTACTACACCTCTTTGATGAATCCCTCCATCTCTGTCTCTGGTTCCAGAAACAGACTTTTACACCTGAAGTTACATTACATTCATAAAGCATTATTGTGACCTTCTAGTTGATAGATTTCAGGCAGGAGCTTGCTAGGACTCAAGGCAGACCATGTAGTAATAATTTTACCTTCAACTTGTTGCAGTATTTGTTAGTCTCCTTCTGCAGTGAGCAACAGTTACTGGTATGTTGACCTTTTTTTTCCTCTTTCTGCGTGAAGGCTTACCAATTTAAAAAGTGATAGCTATTAAAACAGTGAGCAGTACAACAGCTTTTGGTATACGTGGCATGTAACGAGGTGCAGAACCTTACTGCAAAATGCACTTTCGTATCAGTAAGGAGGCCAGGGGCTCATGAAACATTCAGTCTGTAACTGCACTAAATGGCTCTACTATATTGAACCTACACAGAAAGTTGTTTTCAAAATTAAATCCAGCTCTGTTTTTTGCGGACTATTCATATTTCTGTAAAACAGCTAAAAACAGCACCTAGGGCAAATACTACCTCTGTTCAAGGAAAATCCTTGAGATTCATCTCAGGTAAAAGCAATTCATACTATATCCATAGTGTCACAAGTGTGTAGATTAGTAGGCACACAGTAAGAATGTACAGCAGAACAGGTATGCAGGAACAACAGTGCTGAGGCTTTTTAGACATCCCAACAAAGCATAAAGCCAGGCTGGAACTGCAGCTTCAGTGCTGGGAAGATCATTGTGTCTACAATACAGAAACATAGAATGGTTGGGCTGGAAGGGACCTTAAAGATTATTGAGTTTCAACCCCCCTGCCCCAGGCAAGGACACCTTCCACTAGACCAGGTTACTCCAAGCCCTGTCCAACTTGGCCTTGAACACTGCCAGGGATGGAGCAGCCACAGCTTCTCTGGGCAACCTGTTCCAGGTCTCACTACTCCCAGCAAAGAATTTCTGCCTAATATCTAGTATAGATCATCCCTCTTTTAGTTTAAATCGATTCCCCCTTGTTCTATCCCAACATGGCCTTGTAAAAGGTCCCTCTCCAGCTTTCTTGTTGTTTCCCTTTAGGTACTGGAAGACTGCTGTAAGGTCTCCCCAGAGCCTTCTCTTCTCAGGCTGAACAAGCCTGACTTGCTCAGCCTGTCTCCTTAGGAGAGGTGCTCCAGCCCTCTGATTATCTTTGTGGCCTCCCCTGGACTTGCTTAAGCAGGTCCATGTCCCTCATGTGTTGGGGGCTTCAGAGATGAATGCAGTAATCCAGTTGGGGTCTCATGAGTGGAGTAAAGGAAGAGAATCCCTTCCATTGATCTGCTGGCTATGCTCCTTTTGATGCATCCCAGCATATGGTTAGCTTTCTGGGCTGCAAGCGCACATTGCCAGGTCACGTTGAGCTTCTGTTAACCAGCACCCCCAAGTAACCACATAGCTTGGTGTTATTAGCAAACTTGTGGAAGTACACTCAATCCCACTCTGCACTGCTGACAAAGATGTTAAAGAGTGCTGGTCCGAATACTAACCCCTGAGGCGTGGCAGTTGTCACTGATCTCCATCTGGATATAAAGCCATTGATTGCAACTCTTTGAGTGCAATCATGTCTTACCAATTTAGAAATGTGAATGTTGCATGGAACAATGCTAAATGCTTTGTACAAATCCAGGTATCCCAAAGCTTTTGGCGGAGGGAAACAGTTTAAGGTGGGTTTGGAAGGTCAGGGATTGTAGCTGTGATGTATTACTCATCTGAAGTGTTTGCATGTACTCTCAGTGGGATTTAAATAACATTTCTCTTGAATTCTCTTACACTCCTTTTACTGTCGAAGAACATAATTGATTCTATTTATTCCAGGCAGCCTTCCAGATTTGAAAGTGTACACAGAAACACAAGCTGCCAACTATACTTCAGAACTGTTTCTGTTTACATTTTTGCTTTCCAAATCCAAACCCTGGAGGCATGCTTACATGTGCAAGTAAAATGAATGTGCACACAGAATGACTATATGCACCATTCCAGCATGTCTGTACCCCAGTTCAAAACAAGAGCTGCTGTTTTGTTGCAGTTGCTCTAAAAAGTGTGTAGGTTTTGGACCGTTTACAAGTCTTTAAGTGAATAGTAGTGAGTTCTCATTTAATGTTTGAAATACTTAAAAGCCAAGGTTGGCATTTATTTTGAAAAGATACTTACCTAAAAGGATTTAATATATGTGTGTGTCACCTAGTCCTGCCTCTGGTTTTTTTTTTTTGTTCACAATTATTGGTGGGGATGGAGGAAAAAGCTTGCAGTGGCTCAAACTACCACTCCTAAAGCCAAACTAGCTCAGGACTACTGCAGTCATGCTCACTGTCCTTTGCAGACCTTGGCATTCATCTGACTCCATGGTGATCTCAGTAAGGCAGCTAAAACAGCAGAAGCTAGTCCAGAAAGGAAAAGTGAGTAGTTTTCTGCCACTTTAATCCATAGGACCCTGTAACGAGCTGGCTCCAATGCCAGCACGATGAAGAATGAGAACACATGCCTTGGGCAGGGAGAAGATGCGTTCTTAAAACTGTCAGTTCAGAGTAGCCTCAACAGGACTGTAGCACTGAACTTAAAAGACTGCTGGTATAAACTAGTCTGTGTTGTGAATATTTAATTTGATTGTAGTCCATCTATATTATCGTTGTTTGTACGTCTGTACAGAAAAGTTGTTACAACTGCATGTTCTTGTTTTGTTGTTCTGGGTTTTTTATGCTGCTATATGTCTTAACAGGAATGTGTTTCTGCCAATGCTGGTAATTAAGAAATATAAATAAGCATGTGATTCAGCAGAATTAAGAGGGAGTTGTGTTCATGCTTTGCCTGATCAAAAAGATGCTGTTTAATCCTCTGTGTATTTCTTTATATCTGTAAGCTGAGGATAGTTATCGGTAATTCAGAATTCTCCCAAGTTACTTTAAATGATGTTATTTGGGTTCATTTGAAGTGTTTCGTAATTGATAAGCTTTCTAAGTTTTTCTCTTTACATGCACAGTGAGTGTGCTTGGAACTTTCAGTTTCATCTTGGAGCTTTCAATTTCCACTCACCAGAACTATTAGAATAATGAGGAAAATTAAATAGCTTCTTTAGGTTCTTGTTAAAAAAAGTCAGTTGCAAAGACTTTGTAAATATGCATGAAGTGTTGATTGAACAGCACTTTTCTAAACTTGCAGTAGCACTTCAGTACTCTTGTTGATATTTTTAAAAGCCCAAAAGCCAGCTGTAAAGGAGGGATTAATAAAGACAAACCTATTGCTACTCAGAGTTGCTTAAGAAGCAGTAGACACTTTAATTCTAATGTTTGATGTTTTTTAAGAACCAAAATGGGGCAAAATCATGTACTGGATGTACTTGGAAGAAAATTCAGAAAATAAGCACAAAGCTATAGAAGTGCAGAAATGGGGATGATTTTTTTTTTTTTTGACATAGACAATGTTTAGACATTTATAATTTTATTTATATATACATTATATATTTTTTAAAATTGTTCAGCAAAGGGCAAACATCGTTCATTCTCTTTCTACAGTGAGAGCTTACAGAAAGCTGATGAAACAGAAAAGATGTGAAGCTTTTGATTTGTTTTTTTTTCCTCCTTTCTGTTACTACAAAAAGAAACTAAGGCAGATCAGAAGTCCTAAGAGGGTTCTTGACTGAAAAGGTGACTAAGAATGGCTTTAGTATAGTAGTCTGGTATAGCCCTGTGTTTTCAGGACATTTGCTTAATGGAGGAGGCATAATGGATAATGGACTGTTCTTTACAGGTCTGTTGGTATTATCCTCTCATAATGTACATGCTGAAGTTAATGAAATAATGGTCTAAGTGTAAGTAGTGCACTGTTCAAGATTTGCTTAATGTATAATGGTAACTTTTTGTTAACTTACTCTGCAATGGGAGCCTAAATATATGGCATGCGGTTCAGCAGAAATGTCCTGCTTTTCTGACTATCACTGAGCAGCAGCTACTTACTTGGAAAGTGATACAAAATATGTCGCTGTGTAAATGTCTGCTCAGTTTGTACCTTGAATGTGGCTTGCAGATATGGTTGTTCCAGATCTGCATTGCAAAAATGGGCATATTAAATATGGAAGAGGTACAAAGAAGGTGACAAGGATTAACAAAAATATAGAATGACTTTTGGGTAGAGGAGGGCTAAATAATGTGGGACTATTATGGAAAAGGTGTAGTGGGGAAGACTTCATGGATTGCAATAAGATCAAGAGCAATGGGTGCAAAGATAAGGAGCTTGGTTTCTTTACAAGATATCTGGGATATCAGGTGAAAGTAACAGGCTTCTGAACAAAGAAAGGCAAATACATTGTAACATAGAATGTTAGTCACTTTTGTCACAGGATGCCAACAGTTTGTGTGTAAAAACTTCCTGATAAAACTCAGTAATTCCTGATGGATTTCTTTCACAAATACATACATATTGTCTCTGGTTAAGGAAATGAAGAATAGGTAGTGATTAGGAGAGTTTACTGATGAAGTATCACTGTGTTCCTGCCTAGTTCTTCTGCTCTTTGTTTGGCATCTGCTCTTGGTTGCTGGTCTGTAAGAGCTCTCTGCTCTGTCCAGATACATTTTTCTTGTACCTACTGTAGGCTGGCATAAGGCAGCACTGCTAGAATGTCAGATATGTGTTCCACTCATTTAATTTGGCTTCATAAAGACATTCGTGTGGCTGCCAAAGGAAACTAGAACAGGGAATTTATCCTAAATAAAACAAGTTCAACCAAAAAGTGCTAATGGAGCTCAGTTCTTCTGTCTCATTCATGGAAAAATGGGGTTTTTGCTGGTGTGAGTACTTTATAGTGATCATTCCAAAATAAAAATGTGAAGAATTTGGTTTGAGTTTTGCTTAAAAGTTGCTGTAATAATAATGTGAATATTTGACATTTTCATCCTCCATGCTATGTAGGTGTTCTGCTTATAAATTATAAACTTCAGTTAAAAATATAATCTTCTTTTCTAAGACCATATGAATATTGGCTTTTTTTTTTTTTTTTTGCAAACTAATGTGATCCTGCTATTAACTGTTTTAGTTGAGTAGATATTTACATCAGATACACGTTCTTTAGAAATCAGTTTTATCAAGTACTCTTCCTTATGGATGTAATATATAGCTATGAATATTCATCTACAATTATAAGTGGTGTTTGAATAATTTTATCTGAAATGCCTGTGATGTTAATATTTTAAATTTTAATATTTAAATATTATTTTTACTTAGGTTTATGCCTATGAATCAGTGTTCGAAAAACTTCCCGTACGAAGTTATCTAAAGACTTAAAAATGCCTCCACGACCATCATCTGGTGAACTATGGGGCATCCACTTGATGCCACCGCGGATCCTTGTGGAGTGTCTTCTCCCAAATGGAATGATAGTGACTTTAGAATGCCTCCGTGAGGCCACCTTACTAACTATTAAACATGAACTCTTTAAGGAAGCAAGAAAATACCCTCTCTATCAGCTCCTTCAAGATGAATCATCTTATATTTTTGTAAGTGTTACACAAGAAGCAGAAAGAGAAGAATTTTTTGATGAAACACGGAGACTTTGTGACCTGCGACTGTTTCAGCCTTTTCTAAAAGTTATTGAACCAGTAGGTAACAGAGAAGAAAAGATTCTCAATAGAGAAATAGGTGAGACTATCTTTAAACATAGCTAATCTGTTTAACTGGCTTTTCCTCTTCAAAATACAAAATGAAGAGTTGAAATGGGCTGTGTTTGTCACTTGTATCTATCAGTTTGCATTTCGTAGCTGTCATTTGTTGCATCAGATTTCCAAGGATGCTGATCATAGTAAAACTGACATTCATAAACTGTGAATTAAACTTATTTTTACTGTTCTGTTTAATTCACATGATGTCATTGCTTTGTATGTATTTGTAATTGTATCTGGGTTAGGGGACATTTTTTGCTTGTCTCTTATTAGCAGGGGTTTGTATTATTGCAAAACAAAGCTTGTTTTGTCATTTGGGAAGTCCATCTTCAATTTGTTTTAAGTTTGCAGAGCTGTATATTTTGGTTTAACTGCAAATCTAAAACTAGATTTGCAATAGCACATGCTTAGTACTGCTCTATCTTGCTTAGGAGGTAAAGTTTCAGAAATGAGGTGTTTCTCCCTCCTGCCTTCTAACATGGGGAGGGGAGACAAACAAAAACACCTGAAGTTGGAGGGGCAGATTAGAGGAAAACTGTAATACTTTCAGTCATCTCTGGAGTAGCTTATAATTTTCCATATCCATTGAGAAAGCAGAGGGAGACTAGCATTGTTTGAGCTAGGTTACGTATCTAAAGTAGGGCAGGACAAACATACCCACACATTTAGTTGCTAACAGAGGTATATGGCAATGGTAGAGACTTGTCAACTGGAAATACTTGTTCTGGGGTGCTTCTAATTGTTAAATTATTTAATTATTATGAATTCATTGTAAGTAAACTACTTCTGTTTTGTAAAGCTTAACCTGTTCAGGACTTAAGGAGAACCCTGGTTAGCTAACCATGCAACAGGATTGAAAGTTTCCATTTGAACATTCATGTATAAATAGTTATTTATGTAAGTAATCTTATTAAAGTAAATGGAATTACATCTGAGACTGAGGACCTGAGAGAAATGTGCTCCTACTGCATGAGTCTGTGCCAAAGAGCTTAAGTTTGGTATCTCTTGGAGTGCTTGTCATATTTTTTAAAACAGTGTAGCTCATTAAAATAAACCGAATAGCTGTCATTCAGTTGTAAGCAAAGTTGATTATGGTCCTAATAGCTACCAGTAATCCTGCTAGGATTTTAGGAAGAAAAACTGGACCTCTCTTGTCCATTTAAGAAACTTCGTGCTGACTTCAGAGGAAATATATTAGTGATCCTTTTCCTCCAGGAGAAGTGTTAGCTGTGAGAGTGCTGATTTAAGGATCTTCCTTCAGTGAATGTACACCTGTTTTCTAACCCTTTGTGACTGCTAAGTGCAGAACCCTTTTTTTCCTTTAGTGACAGAAAACAATTATGTATAAAAGTAGAAGCCAGTAGTTAACACAAATATTTTAGGTTATGTTTTGCTTAAAGCATGCTTTTTGTGTCACTGATGGAAAGAATCTTTAGCTTTAATTATCAGTTACAATTATTTCCTCATGCTGCTTCAATGCTGTAGGTTTTGCTATTGGAATGCCTGTCTGTGAATTTGACATGGTTAAGGATCCAGAAGTACAAGACTTCAGAAGGAATATTCTTAATGTTTGTAAAGAAGCAGTGGATCTTCGAGATGCCAATGCGCCACATAGTAGAGCATTATATGTTTGTCCTCCAAATGTAGAGTCTTCACCTGAACTACCCAAACATATATACAATAAACTAGATAAAGGTAAGATAAATATTTACAGTAGAATGATAATGGATTATTTTCAGTGATTGAAGTAAGAGTACAGCTGGTTACCTAGGTAACTTCAGTAAATCACTTTTATGTAGACTTCAGCTATAGGAGTGCTGGGGATGGACTATTCATTAGGGACTGTAGTGACAGGACAAGGGGTAATGGGTTAAAACTTAAAACAGGGGAAGCTTAGATTGGATACAAGGAAGAAATTCTTTACTGTTAGGGTGGTGAGGCACTGGAATGTGTTGCCCAGGGAGGTTGTGAATGCTCCATCCCTGGCAGTGTTCAAGGCCAGGTTGGACAAAACCTTGGGTGGCATGGTTTAGTGTGAGGTGTCCCTGCCCATGGCGGGGGGGTTAGAACTAGATGATCTTAAGGCCCTTTCCAACCCTAGCTATTGTATGATTCTATATCTTACACCTTAAGTTATTCAGAGTAACTTTTGTGATAGAATATAGTTTCAAAAGGAAGACAACATTTAAAATTACATTTTTGCTATTGTGACAACTAAATCTTCATAGAATCATAGAATAGTTTGATTTGGAAGAGACCTTAAAGATCACCTAGTTCCAGCCCACATGTCATGGGTAAATAGAGGTGATTTTTTCCTTTTAATGGACAGAAAGAGCTTGGTGGCTTTGGTTTTTTTTTTTTTTTTTTTTTTTTCTATGACATTCAGAAATGTGGAATTAAATGATGCTAAATCACTAAGTTATCTTGCAGTCCTCAAATATGAAAGTTACTCATGTTTTCTTGAGGATTAAATAGTCAAGTGTATTTGGTTAATTGTGGTATACTTAACCTCTAGGAGTAAAAGTTTGAATTTACGGTAGGGTCGAAAATAAACTGAGTGTAGTGCCTTGCATATTAGAAACCCTCTGTCAGTTTGAGCTATGAATCTTGTCTACATCTTTCATACTGCAAGGATTCTCTGTGTTGGGGAGGAGTGGGAGATTGTTTGGTTTGGGTTTTTAAGATTATTTTGTGGGATTCGGGTTGTTGTTTTGTTTTGTCTGAAACTACACTGAAAATTATAGGCCTAACATTATTTTACATTCATCCTAGGGCAAATTATAGTGGTGATATGGGTAATAGTCTCACCAAACAATGATAAGCAGAAATACACCTTAAAAATCAATCATGACTGTGTGCCCGAGCAAGTTATTGCTGAAGCAATTAGGAAGAAGACACGAAGTATGTTGCTGTCATCAGAACAATTGAAACTTTGCGTCTTGGAGTACCAAGGCAAATACATTCTAAAAGTGTGTGGCTGTGATGAATACTTGCTAGAAAAATATCCACTGAGCCAGTATAAGGTGAGTAACATGATGGATTTATTTTGAACTATGCTGTCGTAATCCAAATTTGTGATGGAGAAAAGTGATCGGTTTTATGACTGGTTTTGTCTTTTGTTAAATTAATACAAAACATAGTAAGTGAAAGTGCATGTTCCTGTAACTGGCTAATGCATGTGAGTAGTGTGCATGTTTGTTGCTGTATGTGCTTCAAAAGAGACGGGGGGAGAAAAGGTAATTTAAACTAGAATTTTTATCACTAGTGTTTTGTCCTTGAATGAAGTAGTTTACTGCTAACATGAGTGATAAAATGGTAGGTACTCTCAGAAATATCCTAGGTTTCTGGTGGTAAGAGATGACTTATGCTTGAATGGGCTGATATAATACAAAAGGAAATTCAGTCAGGTGTTAAATTGAGACAACCATTGCTACTATGAATCTTCTCCCTTCCCGCTTTGGGGGTGGAAAAAACCTAAAGTAGTTGTTTGCCTGTTACTTGTAATTTTTTTTCCTATTTTTCTTAATCTTATTAGAGGAGTGATAAATTTCCAGCACCGTGCAAACTATTCTTAAGTCTTCCTTGTGGCTGGCTGTCCTTCATTTTCTGGGTTTTGTTAGTGCTGTGTGAGGCAGAACTGCTGACAGAAGAGCATCTGAGCAGCCCCCTCTCTGGAGCAGACAGCAATGTTACTCTGTAGATTTCCTGACAGACTGCTGCTGCTTCCTCTTTCGGGAATGTATTGTTGTAATAAACAGCTTCCATTCCTTCATCTAAAATGGTTGACAGTCTGCTTTCCAGAGCAATGGGGGAGAGAAGGCGGGAATAGGGAATCCTGATTAATGAGAAAAGCAGCTCTCTTCTATGGGAGCTGGGGAACAAGTGCAGGCATACATGAAAAATATTACACAGTCATCTAAAGATCAAACACCAGACCTATTTGATCTAGCTTGGTTTCTTCAGATGTATCTGGTATGTCTTTACTGTGCTGCAAAAGAGCTTGCTAATTATGCTCCAGGGCTGGGCCTCTCCGAATGCATTGTGTTTTATGGTACTGTTGCTAGACTAACTGCTCTCAGCACTCAATCCTGAATGGCAGCATATACAGCCTTACAGCTGGAGTTTCTCAGCATCAGTGCTG
>JAVHNF010068349.1:22033-36399 GCA_034783455.1 Micropsitta finschii | reverse complement strand
AATGTCAAAGGCAGTACTAATATCAACATTTGTTTTTCAGATCTATGTAAGAACAGGTATCTACCATGGAGGGGAACCTCTGTGTGACAATGTGAATACGCAAAGGGTACCTTGTTCTAATCCCAGGTAAGCTAAATAATTGAGTGACTGCTGAAAACCTGACTTCCAGGGCATCATAACTGAAGGAGTAAAGGCTTGACTTAGCCATTATTTAAGTAGTGCTCCTTGCTGGGAATTCCTTACCTTCAGCTTTATAAAAATATTTTTACACATCCCTATATTTATAAATAGAAATAATTTAATTAAAACACAAGTATTTTGTCTGACATCTGTTCAGTAAAGAAACTGTTCTATCTGTTTTACATGTGCATTTATAGTTGCCACTGAAACTCCAATATAATTACTTATTAACACTGTGAAATCAGCACAGCTCTGGGCAGCTGAGCTCTGCTTTTCACTGTGGATCAACAGCAGGTGTTCCAATTGCAGGTTCAGACTTTACTTTGAGCACTAGGCAATGTGATGTCATGTAACCCGCAAATCTGTTTCAGTGAGGTTGCATGGTGTGTTCTAAAGCAGAACCACTGAGTGTGGAGAGGTGGGTATCATTTGTTAACATGGAAGTGACTTCCAGATCTGGGCTGACTATTTTCAGAATATTTGACCTACCATCAATATTATCTGGAAAAATAACACACATGAACCTAAAAGTGCATGTGAACTAAAGAAGTTTATATACACTTTTAGAATATATTCAGAACAAGTATCTAAAAGATGTTCCTGTAACTTTGACTGAGAGGTGTGAAATTTCAGCATCTGCTAGGATTAGATGCAAAGTATGTGTTCAGAAGTAATTACTGATTTGCATTTCTTTCTGAATTCATGTCTTTATGAATACATTTTGAAATTCTTATTTTTGTCTGTTTTCTATAAATATGATTAGGCTGTATAGAGGGCTTACTATATGTATAGTTGAAAAATAGCTCTCCTTCTGGGTTGCCTCAAATATAGCTATACTTGAACTGATATTTTAACTGGTTTACACACAAAATTGTCTTGGAAAGGTGATGATGGGTATGGCTTGAAAACATGGGTTTAATCACACAAATCTGTATTATGAAATGAACACATAAGAAAAGTGAATTTAAGTTTATCTGCTAATTTCTTAATTCTTAGCGCAGGGCTTGGATGGTTATTTCTTTATAAAACTCTGGTTTTAGTAGCTACAGACACATTAAAATTTTAATGCTGTCCTTGGAATCTGCTGCTTTTTCCAACTGAGAAAATTCACCATGGCAATTGGCTTAGGAAAAGAAACTACTCAGAAGTTTCTCTTCAAAAGCACAGTTCCACCAGCTGAGAAGTCTACTTAGAGAAGTTAACGAAAGCAAAATACATATTCCTGTAGAACAATCTGTGCTCTAATTACTATGATTAATAGAATAATATTTGTATTAGGAATACTGGTTTGGATTTGTGTCATATTTCTGTTATATTCCTATCTTGCAGTTATCTTTTTATTTTCCAGTAGTTCAAATTCAGTTGTGTTCTGAAAGCTATGCCACATTTTTTCCCACTTGCTTTTTTCCTGAAGTGAAAAATATTTTGCAAACTAAAACTTGTATTAGTGTAGCACATATGCAAATCCATTACTTCAGGTTATGCCTACACTGACAGTTGCAGTTGGTATGTTTGCAAGAGTGAAAATGAATGAACCTATTACTAAGTTTGCAAAAATCTAACCTTTCATGACTTTTTAAACAGTATTGGTGCTAGGAGGCTATTTGGGGAAGTTTCCATTCACAAAAGGAATGTGGGCAAATGCATGTAGGAGTACCCTTTTCCAGTGCGAAAGTGTACTTTTTATACATGTATATAGTTTATGTAGGAATATAACAAATACCTTTTTAGTATAACTTTGATTGAATATAGTTGTCTCCATGCTGTCCTTTAACCTGGTTTTATTTTGCTTTTTAAATCTTATAGATGGAATGAATGGCTACTGTATGACATGTACATTCTTGATCTTCCACGTGCTGCTCGTCTGTGCCTTTCTATCTGTTCTGTTAAAGGCCGGAAGGGTGCAAAAGAGGTAAAATACTCCATGTCTTTAATACAGTAATGAACAAAAGCAACTGAAGTCAAGATTGGGAAGATACTTGATAAATGCTGTACTGGTAATGAGTATTAGTACAATATTTGATTTTAATCTGGTTTTTAAAAAGGGATTTTCTTTTCTTGTACCTTACTCAGACTACCACTGATTTTGTGGTCAGAAGTTAACACGGAAAAAAACTTACCTGTTCAACAGTGTAAGTAGCTTCTATACTGTATTGCCAGGTGCAAAGATCAGTTGTCAGTGTTTTGAGGTGCAAGTGCCTTTAAACTCAAGTTTCTAAACCCATGTATTACTTGCCTGTTAACTAAAAATGGCGATATTTGTACCTGTATTTAGAGTTGATCTTTAAAGAAAACTTGTATTGCTTTAGCATTTGATGCAAGATCTCAAATAGTAATTTTTAAGAATCTGCATATGGCATCTGATCTAACCACAGCATCATTGCATTCTGCATTTGACTGTCACAGGTACTATGCAGTTATTTTTGTCTACAACCAGGTTTACAAATCTTACAGAATCGTAGGATGTTTGGGTTGAAAGGGACCTTAAAAGATCTCTGCCTATGGCAGGGATATCTTTCACTAGACCAGGTTGCTGAAAAGCTTCACCCATCCTGACCTTCAGTGTTCCCAGTGATGGGGAATCCACAGCTTCTCTGGGCAACCTGTTCCCACTTTTTATGATAAGTGTCTGACCACCCGTATCATTAAAAAACCAAAAACTTGTCCAATCTAAACCTATTGTATGAGAGTTTAAAACTGTTGCTCCTTATTACATTACCACAGACGTCGGTAAAAATACTCTCTTTGTCAAAAAAACTTTGCATCATCTTGAGTTACTTTTGATGTGGGAAGATGTTAGTTAGCATGTGTTTGAAAGTGTTTTGATATCATTTTGAAAAATTACTGCCATGACATTCATAGAAAAATATGGTACAGATTCCACAACCTGGTTTTCTGCTAATCTGGGAGTGTAACAACTTGCTTTGGGGAGGAAATGTTATTTCTCCTGACTCAATCTGCACTAATTAATAGATGGCACTAAAAGTCTTTTAATCTCTTTAAGGAGCACTGTCCATTGGCTTGGGGAAATATAAACATGTTTGATTACACAGACACTCTTGTATCTGGGAAAATGGCTTTGAATCTTTGGGCAGTACCTCATGGCCTGGAGGATTTGTTAAATCCTATTGGTGTTACTGGATCAAATCCAAATAAGGTAAATATTTTCATGCCAGCTTCCTCCACAGTAGTTCAAAATATGTCATAATTAGCATAATTCAACAGAAAAAGTAATTTCAATTCCCTTTACATAGGAAACTCCATGTCTAGAGCTGGAATTTGATTGGTTTAGCAATCCTGTGAAGTTTCCAGATATGACAGTGATTGAAGAGCATGCCAATTGGACTATATCACGTGAACTGGGGTTTAACTACAGCTATGCGGGGCTGGTAAGGCAAACTCCCCTTCTGAGATTAGCTACTAAAATATTAAAGTAGTATTTACTACTTTGTTAATTTTACTCAGTATATTAACAATAAAGAGATTTTTTTTTTATATCCTTACTGTAAAATCAATAAATGAATTTTTTGTTTTGTTTAGCAAAGTGAGTAATACATTCTCCTTTAAACTGACCTAATGCTTCACTGACCAACCAAATCACTTGAAAAGAGTAACTATTTTACTGTGCAAACTCTTAAGACATTTTTGACATTTTTATATTGCCATTGTAGATGTCTAAACTACCTGAACTTTTCAAAAGTTGCAGTTTTCCTTCCATGATGCTGGTTTAATTTGTTGCTGTTTTAATTTGTTGCAGTTCTCTGTTTATAGGTAGACATTCTTGTGTATCCCAGAGGTGCTTATAACTCTTAACTGGCTTTTTGATGCGTTAGTTATGACCATAAGTACAGGGAATTTTGAGGGAATTGACTGGCATACATGAGTGTAGCCCTTAATCTCCCCTCTTCCATGAAAAGAACCTGCACATTGATAGTTGGCTTTTTGGCGAGGTTTGGCACTTTCTTAGGAGCACTTTTTGGATGATTAGAAGGAGAAAAAAGAAAGTCAGTAAAGCTTAAAACACTATGTATTCAAAGACAAGGCTGTGAAATTACTTGGTATGTTTTACATTTTATTTTGGAGGCTGGTTCAAAGACTTGAGAATTTCCCCAAGAAAGCTGTGTGGTTTGAGTGAAGAAGAGTGTCAGGGTGGAAAGTATTGCTGTGCCAAAAAGTGTGTAGGTGTAAGTTTCCATTTTGGGACTTCTGGTGATATTTATAACAGTCTCATCTCAACATATCTTGAGCAAAGAGCTGTAGGCATTTATTTCTCTTGAGACACCACAGGAAGTCCATCATAGAGTGGTATATCTGCTTATGGTATATACTGTAACTGATCAGTGCTGAGGGGCTCTTAATAAATGTTTAAGAACAGCTAGCTCCTTCGTAAATAACATTCCTTAGCTATAACACAGCCTATTACCTGCCCTTATATATGCTCAACTCCTTGTTTTCTATGATAATATGATCTGTATGCAAAAACAGAAAATGGTGAGGAGAAAAGCTCTCACTTCAGTGACAAAGTAATGAAGTAGTGATCATCTTAGAATACAAGGTCAAATAAAGTCTCAAATTATTGTCTTTTTTTGTGATATTCCTTACAATATTGTAGAAGGTGGTCACGGTGGTTAAATATGAAGACAGCCTGTTTACATTAGGGAGTAAGTTGACAGAGAAACAATCTGTATATCACTGCTTCGGTCTCACTTTCTCATTCACTCTGCTTTTCTTTCAACTCTTCTTGTGGTCTGCCAAAATCCTCTTATGTACTGTGCATATTTATAGCTGTTTGTAATATTAACTATATTTAGGGATTTAGAATGCAGCATGTTGTTACTCATTTGAAAATTGGATGCTTGATTACTGTGTAGCATTGTCCATATCTGAAGGAGGTAAAAAATGCTTGTCTGAAATGGTCAAAATCAGCAAAGCAGTCACTGAGGTATGATTTCTAGCTAAATGCTTTTATTATGATACAAAGAGCATAACTTTCTTGTGTAAGCTTGAAATGCATTACACTGCATTTACAATCAATTAATACATATTGATAAGAAATCATTTATAGGTCCATTAATATCTCAAATATGAAAGAATTTTCAAATATGAAATCTAATTTACTGTCCCACAATTCATAGAATTTCAAGTTTTTGGTGTTGACCGCAACAGGATAAATGCATTTTCCTTCTGGGCTTGACCTAAACTATGATCTTTCTGACCCACTATGCAGGTACATTTTATACTTTTTTGACTTTCACTTACTATTTAGGATGACTTTTTCAGAATAAAGATGAATATGTGCAACTACTTGTTCTATTGAACAATAGAAACTATTTGATCTTATGTCAGGAATAGGGCGATTAAGTCACTTATCCAATAACTTCCTTGCAGAATGATTCTCTTAACTACTTTCACTGTATCCAATACCATAATATTTAAAAATGTGTTATAAAAAATTTCTCATACCACATTGGGAGTAATCCTGAATAATTTGTCCCCTCTTCTTCGTCCAGTCCATGTGCTTCAGAATGATAATAAAAAAACCCCATGTTGGTGCATGGTGCACTACTAGTGCAAGATCTTGCACTATCACACTACTAACAGGGCAAGATGCTAAATAAAGACCTTAATATTGGTGGATGTAAGATTGAAGACCAGGATATTCCCACATAGTAGTAGTGAACCCATCATGAGAACGCATACTTTATGTAATTAAAGATAAATGTAAAATAAAGAACTTTCAGTCTGACACAGATATTATATCATGTGGTATAACCTGACAACGCTGTCTGTATTTGTGCATAATCTTAGAAAACACCACTTCACCTTTTAAAGGGTGCCTTGATCTCCTACCTGGAAATTTCAGATTGTTCTTTTCTTCATGTTTTTTAAAGTTAGGTGCATTGTAAAGACCTTCTGTAAAAGCCATGTGGGTATTTGTGTTTCAAAGTACTAGTTCAGCTAGTTGAAAACTTCCATTATCACAACGGGCAGGCAAAGCTGACTTCATTCTTGTTTGTTATCTTGTTTAATGTGCTGAGTAGAAATTGCCTAGGGAAAAGGCAGAATAAGAGGCCGAATACTGTGATTCTACAGTTTAAACCTTTTGAATTTGGAAAAGTGTTGATCTTATCCTTTCATAGTAGTAGGTATCATGCAGATGTGAAAACATGAGTTCACTATGAAAAACTTCAATTCTTGTGGAATTGTTGGGATAGCTTCATCTTAAGTGTCAATCTTGTTTATTACACTTATATTTTATACTGAACACAGTAATGCAAGTTTCTTAAGTGTTTTTGGTTTTTGCAGTGCAATTGATTGTGTAACTGAAACCTCAAACTGCATCACTTCATATGTTGCTTTGTAAAAAGAAAAATAAAAAAAAATCCGCATTAAACGAACTGAGAAATAGGAAGTATAGGAGAAATAAATTGAACTTGTCATATGAGGTGTGAAATATCTCATAGTAGTAGTTTCAATACCTCTTCCATTGGTCTAAGCTGGTTCTAATGAATGAAATCCTATATAAAATTAATTTCAACATATACCAGTTCTGTTTTCTGTACTCTTTTGGAAATATATTATGCTAACTCTGGTTAATGTTTTCCAGTCCTCCTGTTACTCTGGCTTTCCTACAGCGTTCTGACTTCTGTTTATCTAGCTTCACGCCCCATATTCTGTTTTTCAAGTTCTGTTTCTTTTTCACCCCTTTCAGCTAATCTCAAAAATGGAGATAGAAATGGCCAGATTCATTTCATGCTGCATTATGTTGTTCTTCAGATGCAACTGCTGCTATTTCTCCACACAGCTGACTTAGTTGAAACGTCAGTCTTCCTGTCCCAGTAGTGGCTAGAAATGGTTATGGAAATCAAAGGCCTAGTCTTTCGTCTCTCTGGTTTTAAATTTTAAGTCCTCAGTTACAACAAAAGAAAACAAGATTTTATTGCATGACATAGGCTGTAAGTGTTGTGTTAAGTGCTCTTAAAGTACTTTATGTATGTAGTATGACAACAGAAGGAAATTTGTGGAGGGTTAATGGACTGCTTTCTCTCTGCAGAGTAACAGAATAGCTAGAGATAACGAATTAAGAGAAAGTGACAAGGAGCAACTTCGAGCTATATGTACAAGAGATCCTTTGTCTGAAATCACTGAGCAAGAGAAGGACTTCCTCTGGAGCCACAGGTATTTAAAACCAAAACCTAAACTAAAGAAAATCCCTTGTTGGCACTACCAGCTTTACCCTATTCACTCCAAATTTGCCATGACTGTCTTGGATTTTGCTCCCTTTTCTATGCTCTGTATTGGTTGGGTTAGTGTTTTAGAAAAGGCTTTTAAAGCATTCTGAATCGTATGTCTTAATTCATAAGCCCATGGGGAAAAATAAGTTGTTTAATTAGTTTATATTTTCCCCATTACTGCAGTCTTACGTTCATGCATGGATCCTAACACCACCATATGGTATTGATTGTTTTCTTCTGACAAAGGAAGAAAAATGTGCAAGACTGAAGGGAACGTAGTAGATGGTTATCAAAGCAAAAAGGGCAATTTGTACATACATGTTTTTTCTCTTTCACAGACACTATTGCGTGAATACTCCAGAAATTCTACCCAAATTACTTCTGTCTGTTAAATGGAATTCTAGAGATGAAGTGGCACAGGTAACGTATAGCACTGAAGAAATTTTAGGTTTTGAAGAAGCTTTAAAATATGGTATTTAGGGAAACTTCTGGAAGTTTAAAACATGTTACATGTGCATGATAAATTGAATGAAAACCTGTCCAAGTTGCCACTATAATTGATGGATCAGTCTGGTCCGTATTTTTTGTTCTTTAGCTCAGTGTGAATCTTAACATTTCCTCTTGTGGCATTACTTGAATCCCTGTTATGTTGCTGATTTGTCAATTAGTTATATGTGAGGTTTTGTTTTCGTTGTGTTTATAGTGGATAAAATGTCAGCTGGCAACTAATACCAAATTGTTTATTGAGAGAGTGCTGGCAAGTAAATAGCTTCTACTCGGATGCAGTTTGTGTCTGACAATACCTTCTAATAGGAGTGTATTACAGCTTCTTTGTAATCAATGCAAATGTGTAACGTGCTTG
The DNA here is from genome assembly GCA_034783455.1 of Micropsitta finschii. NCBI lineage: Eukaryota > Metazoa > Chordata > Aves > Psittaciformes > Psittacidae > Micropsitta > Micropsitta finschii. The sequence goes on along the minus strand of JAVHNF010068349.1, from coordinate 28,122 downwards.
GAATTCTTGTCCACAGATGTACTGTTTGGTAAAAGATTGGCCTCCAATCAAGCCAGAGCAAGCAATGGAGCTTTTGGACTGTAATTATCCAGATCCAATGGTGCGAGCTTTTGCAGTTCGGTGTCTAGAGAAGTACTTGACAGATGACAAACTGTCTCAGTATTTAATCCAGCTAGTACAGGTATATAACATATTTTGGTATGCTTGATGTCTTGTGTATATCCAATAATCAGAGAGGCTTAAAATACAACAAAAGTTAAGGTGGTGTGAAAAACAGGTCATCAACAGTATGTTGCTATTGCGGATTATTTAGGAGGAGGAGATGAAATGTAGTTAATTTTCTGTAGTGCTGGGGTTTTGCATGTTGATACTAAATGCCAAGATTTTACAGAGATGCTGAACTGTTCTACCAACTGGAACAGGCAGCTCTTTCAGCTGTTCTAACATATGGGAAAATATGAGCAGAAGCATCTTATCAAAATTTCAAGCTAGTTGAGGCCAAAATATTTTGTAATAGTGAAGGGAGCATCAGATGGTAAGTTACTGAAACAGGCAGCCAATGCACTGTTAGTAGATATTGTTCAAATTCAAACACATGCAAGTATTAATACCAGATCAATCATTCTACGGAAATTCATGTAAAACATAGATTTCGTTTTGTTTAACTTCCTTTAATCTGTATTTTATTCAAGAAGTAACTGCAGCAGATTCTTTTTATTCTCTTTATCCTTAACTAGGTTCTGAAATATGAACAGTACTTGGATAATCAGCTTGTGAGATTTTTACTCAAGAAGGCACTGACCAATCAAAGGATAGGACACTTCTTCTTCTGGCATTTAAAGTAAGCTTAATATGTTAAGGGGTAGTGGGATTCCTATTAGCTGTAAACAATTTATTGTTCTAAAGGCTTGGCATACTAATATGCCTTTTTTTTTTTTTTTTTTTTTTAAGGAAAGTATTACCACTTAGTTTGTTTCACATTGGTTAAAAGTTTGAGTGTAGAGTTTGGTAATAGAAGTCATTCTTTGCAGTTTCAAAAGCTAGTTAATAATAGATACTTAGTCTTCTACTTCTTTTTACATAATGATAATTACGCTGAAAGCAGGGTAGTCCAATTGCTGGAGGCCTCCCATCGTGTCAGCTATTTACAACTTTGACAGATTGCTGCTGTTTGAACTTTATTTTTTTATCACTCACCAGTCTTCCAGAAAATTTTACAAATAGTTGAGGTCTAAAGAGAGCCACTCAATTTGACCGGATAAGGCTTTGAAAAAATAATTCTTTGTGCATGCTTATTAAAGACTTTATACAGCTTAATAGCTTAAATATCTATGTTCTTCCTTACTAAGTGTAACAAGGGCTTTTGTAATTCCTGGTGTTGAGAAGTCTGAGCATAGATCAGCCTACAGTATAATGGATTGTAGCTAGGTCTCACCTAAAAATGCTTTTCTAAGACAGCGTGATCAGACACAGAAATAAAAGAAGCAAGAAATCTTTGTTTTGCTTTGTTTTCTATTTCCCTTGGTAATCATTAAAGATAATGGAATAAATTGTCTGATTAATTTGTTTGAGGGATTTAAGAGCTGCAAAGAATGAGAGGAGGTAAGAACAAGGAAACTTGAGGGGCCACAGCCTGGATTGTTTCATTTTCTCCTTGTCTTATTTAACCAGGTTAGCTTTGCTCTTGGCAAAGAAACCTGGAACTTGAATTGAAAGCTTGAGTTTCTGGGAAGCATGGGTTTTGAATAAAGGCAAGGAATACTGGTAGAGAGGACAAAATAATCAAGAAGGAATTGGGGGAAAAGCCTATGAACTCAGTGCCCAATTGGTTGTAAAAGGTACTGAAGTTGTATCAGTCTAGTCAAAATGAGATGAGCCGTGGGAGATTAATAAAAGTTATTTACCTGAAAAGGATGGATGTATAAGCAGCCCTTGGGAAGATGTGTCATTGGGCTGATGTTACAGCTATAGCTTCATTTTTGGCACCTCTAAGTGGTCTTGTCTTTAAGCTATAACTGTTCTTCCTCTCTGTGTAGGTCTGAAATGCACAATAAAACTGTAAGTCAGAGGTTCGGTTTACTTCTGGAGTCCTATTGTCGAGCATGTGGAATGTACCTAAAACATCTGAGCAGGCAGGTGGAGGCTATGGAGAAGTTGATTAACCTCACTGATATTCTCAAGCAGGAAAAAAAAGATGAGACCCAGAAGGTATTATAAGATGTCTGCATCCTCAGACTGTTGCTGTTGAGTCACAGGAATTACTCTGAACTGTGTATTAATTTATTAACTAGAGGAGTATTAATGATAACTTGAGTATATAGTATGTTATTCTAGAAGATGCTATATTTTCTATGTGCATTGCCATTGTGTACCTCTTAAGGCAATAGATTCAAGGGTTTCAGTTTGTATAGTGTGTGGCTAAGTAGAGTTGCTTACACTGGAAATGTGCAAAACTATGCTTTAAAAACAAAGCTAAAACTCTGAAACTTACTTTCACTTACATATAATTAGTGTTATCAAAACCTGAATGTGATTATTTATCAGGTACAGATGAAGTTTCTTGTTGAACAAATGAGGCGGCCAGATTTTATGGATGCTTTACAGGGTTTTATCTCTCCTCTTAATCCTGCACATCAACTGGGAAATCTCCGGTATTGTATTAATTTCTTAAATTTGTCTAGATATTTAAGTAAATGCTTAGTAATGTTAACATTAACAATGTTAAGGTTAAATGTTAACGTACTGAAAAATGTTAGTATCTTCAAAGTTCACTGAAAAAAATTTGTAGCAGAATAACTCATGAAAAGTGAAATAGTTTCAGTCTAATTGTTAATTTAGGGAAAAATATGACAGCTGTTCCTTTAAGGTGACAGGAAGTGCAGGCCTTTTTCCATTTGTAAGGAACACACACTGCCAAATGGAAATTACAGTATAGCTGACTCTTCTGTTGGGTTTAGCAAATGGATAACATTGCACTTAATAATTTAAGTTTGAAGCTGAAAGTAAAAGTGGTTGATTGTCAGTTACCCATGCATCTTTAATTAGATACTATTTCAAAGAGTTTGATGAAAGCAGAGAGAACTTAATGTCATGGAAATATTACATGAAAATCTGTTATGTGCCTGTTTCATAGAAATCTTACCTCTGTTTTTAGGCTTGAAGAGTGCAGGATAATGTCATCTGCAAAAAGGCCACTGTGGTTGAACTGGGAAAACCCAGATATTATGTCTGAATTGTTATTTCAGAACAATGAGATAATCTTTAAAAATGGAGACGGTAAGGAAAAGCAAGTGTAATCCAAAAGCTACATGTCTGTTTATTTTCCTAACCTACTGTTCAGTATTTTTTTCTAAGTATATAAAATGCATGTAGGAGGGAGGAGAAGGGGGAGGAAAGCAGTTTTCCAGAAAAACTAAGCGTGTACAAGTAAGAGTTGTGCAAATGGTAGTATTTCAATACTTTGTTCTTTTTACTTGAAAATGTTTTCCAAGATATTACAGAAGTATAATCTGTAGTTCCATTGTCATGATTTTAGTGTATATTTTTTAAACAGCTTTGAAATCGCCACCACAAATTTATATTCACTCTCAACTACTTAACACGTGTTTCTCTCTGTTGAGAGAACAAAACCTACGCTGAACTCTGCAAGCCTCATTTCCTTTAGGCATACTTTTTGGGGGAAAAGTAAGATGTAACGAAGTGTTCTGGTGTTACAAAATTTGCACTCTCCACGTATTTGCAAATCTTTATGTATTTGACTATTCCAGACTTGCGTCAGGATATGCTGACACTTCAGATAATTAGAATTATGGAAAACATCTGGCAAAATCAGGGTCTGGATCTTCGGTAAGCGTTAGAGGTCTTTCTCAAGCAGTACTGTTCTTAATGGCTTTTGCATTAGTTTGTTACCAGAGATTGCTTCTGTTTTCCCAAGTGTAATAAATGCTATGAATAGGCATGTAAGAGCAGTTTTCAAAATTTTTAATGACCTTCAGTTAACTAAACTACTGAATTCTGTAGAGATAAAATTGTATTTGAAAAATACTTAAGTCTCATTCAAGTGGTGTGAGGGGTATACATACAGGACTGGATACAAGAGCTAACACACACGGTAGCCAGGCTATGGTGTGCTAATTTATATCTGCAGGATTTGCTTTGAACAGGTTGCCAAACTTGCAGCTCAGTTGAGTGATGACTCTCTGTAGTCAGTATCTTCATTTCAGTACACAAAGTAGGTGTTGCCCAGTTTTGATACATGTGCAGCTTCTCCACCTTTAAATAGTCTGTGAGTACAGTAACTGCTGCAGAATGCCATTCAGTATAAACTGTTCTGCTTTTAGAAAACTGATACTAGACAGGTTATGCTTCCAAATTCACATTTGCTGTTTGGTAGATTTTTTTTTTAGGTGGTGGCATAATAGAGCTGCCTGTGTGCTGTCAAGCAAAGCATGTTCTTTGCACCCCCAGTTCTCATTTTCTCATTACCTAGATAAAAGAACCTACTGGTCTACATCATCTCTAATGTATCTGGGAAACTATTGTGCTCTAGTACTGTAATGAGGAACAGAATAATGGCTTTGTCTAAGAATGGTTTGCAGAGTTACAGTTCACAGTCCCCACATTTTGAAGAGTGCCAGGTATGGAAACCTGCATAAATATATCTCTCGCACCTCTTGCCACCATTATTCTTTAAAAAGGTGGCATGAAGCTTTAGAAGAGAAGTGGAATAAGCATGATGTGACAGGCTGATTAAAAAAAAATTCAGAAAAATTGCAACTGTCCATCTGCTGTACTGAAAAACTGAAAGGAGCATGCAGGATGAGGCAGCTGATGGGCCCTGAATCTTGATCAAGCTGCAGATTATACTAATGGACAAAAATAAAATCTTTTGAGGACCTAGAAATTGCAACTCATCCCACTAAGGCCACTAAACTGTATCTCCCTATGGTACAGAAAGTCTAACAGTCTTTAAGAAAGACTTTTTGCACTGTTTTCCTTTGACCTTCAAATCAGATTTTTATCTAAAAATGCAAGCGTAGTTAGGTATAAATATTTTTTTTAGTAACTGCAAGTAAAGTTCTGTTAATCCATAAAGGAGAAGGCCACCTCCACAGCAACACCAGCAACCAGCTCTGCCACTGGCTGTGCATTGCAGTGGTGCCTCTTGGATTCTTAGGGCTGATACAAAGCCATGATAGATTTTCTTTTTTTTCTAGATTTTTTTTTCTTTTTTTTCACCATGGCATCACTATGAACTTGTGATACCCCCGTGTTCCTGTAAGGCTGGTTTACTCTGTAGGTGTGACACTTTCACTCCAGAAAGGAAACTTCAGGAGGAAAAAGGCTGCTTTTAGGTACATGACCATCACTCCCAAATATTTTAACAGAGGATGTTAAACATGGTAATGGCTGTGTTTCTTTCAGTCTTTGAGCAAAGGACTGGATTTGACTTATTTTTTGCAGATAAAGTGTTTTGAGCATAACAGAAGAAATACAGATTTTAAAGCAAGGGTGATGAAAGAGACCTGTGAAATAAAGGGAAGGCAATGTAATTAATTTGTTTTACTTGCAAAGAGAAAAATGGGCTACTCAGGTCATAGAATCATAGAATCAACTAGGTTGAAAAAGACATTTAAGATCACCAAATCCAACTGTTACCCCAGGACTGCCAAACCCACCACTAAACTGTCACTAAGGGCAAACTTACCTCCCCCAAAGATCTCCCTTTGTGGCTGCCCCTCATGATACCCACTCACAGACACCTCTCACCTACCCCCCTTAGTGGCCCAGTGTTTAGCTGCTGCCCTTACCCATCATGGCCACCGTTCATACCCCATGGCTGCCCCTGCTTCTCCCCTCATGATCTTTTCTCATGACTGCCCCTTACCCCTCATGGCCACCCCTCACTTCCCACAGCTGCCCTTGCTCTCCCCTCATGATCTCCCCTCATGGCCACCCCTCCTCTCATGATCTCCCCTCATGGCCGCCCCTCCTCTCCCCTGATGATATTCTCTCATGGCTGCTCCGCCTTTCCTTCATGATCCCCACTCATGTCTCCCCTTCTTTTCCCTCATCATCTACCCTCATAA
>JAVHNF010068349.1:7245-18473 GCA_034783455.1 Micropsitta finschii | reverse complement strand
CAGGGAAATAAATACACTGACCTTTTTTCCCCTATCTCTTTCAGGTTCCAGGAGATGTGTTATAAGGCTTATCTAGCAATTTGGTAGCATGCCAATCTCTTCATAAATCTTTTCTCCATGATGCTTGGCTCAGGAATGCCAGAACTGCAGTCCTTTGACGATATCGCATACATTCGAAAGACCCTTGCATTGGACAAAACTGAGCAGGAAGCTCTGGAGTACTTCATGAAGCAAATGAATGATGCTCACCATGGTGGCTGGACAACAAAAATGGACTGGATCTTTCACACAATAAAACAACATGCTTTGAACTGAAATGAAAGCAAAGAAAACAAGAACTGATAGCCCACTTTGTGGGTACTGCACTGTTAATACCCATTCGCAGCAAAGACTGGTTGCATAGGAATTGCACAAACCATGAAGAACATCTGAATTTATGGCAAGAAAAGAGATGAATTGTTCAGACAACTGTTGAAAAATAATGTAAAACAGGGTTTCAGATAGCACTAAAATTGTACACTTCAAAAAATTAAGCTTTAGTATGATGTGTGACTTCATGTTATGCCTTAAGCCAAAAAAGGTAAACTTGGAAGAACGTTTCCTTTTTTCATTTGATAGGATAAATTAGAAGGAGAAAGAAAATAGTGCTAAAATGAACATAGAGTCCATCACATATTACCTTAGATCTGGTACAACAGGTAGAGCCTGTGCTGGATTGACAAGAGTAGAAAGAGAATTCAAGTGATAGCAAATATTTAAAATCATCATAGGCTGAAGGAAAGGAGTCTTAAGCTCTAAGATCTAAAAACTATAGTGAGAGGACAGTGCCTTTTAAAATGTGCTTAGAGGCATTAACAGTTACGGGGTTTAGATGACCCTTTGATTTCTGGGTCTGTCATATGCACAGTTTCTGAAAGCAGTAGGAAATAGGCCCACTTGGTATGGTGTTTCTTCTGCTCAGTATTTCTAGAGGTGCAATTCATACTTTCACAGAGAAACTCCCTGTCATCCCCCAAAACTGACTAACGTGGAAATTGAATGGTCAAATTGGGTTTAGTGCAACAGAGAGTTGTATTGTTCATCTTAGGTTTGGTTTAATCTAACTTGAACTGAATAGATTTTTTTCATACATGTTTTCCAGAACCTAAAGAAAGGTGAGTTATTAAAATTATTGAAAGATTATTTTTTTATAAAGGCTATTTATATAACAGGAACTATTATTAATATATATTCTTTATTTACATGATTTGTCCAATATTCACTCTTTTAATTTTGCAGCCCAGTTCTATCTATCCAAGGCTCCCGTTTCCATTAACGTCACTGAAGGTGACCAGATATACTCCTAGGACCAAATTCAACCCTGGTGAAAGAGGACACAAGTACCATTAAAGTAGTGGGATATACACCCACTAATGCCAGAGGTGAACTTGGCCTAAGTCTCTTCAAAAATTTTTGGGCATCACTCTTCACATTACTGGAGTGATAAGCTGGCTATTCAAGGAACATACATTTAAGCCCTCAATCTTTGGGTCCACCATTTCTCCTCTTTCTTCTTCCTTTGGAAGTGGTTGTTTAATCCAGATAACATCAGTAACAGATACATCAGAAAGAGAAATTTAGGTTTTTCAATATGATCAGTAATAAGCAGTTCAACATGCAGCAGATGCATTGGCTAGCTCAAAGCATGTGGAGTTACCAAACATTTTATGGCTTTGTCTGTTTTGTGTGTGTGTTATATATATTTGTAAATCTAGCTGTTGTCCTCTAACACAATACAATGTGTGCAATCAATTAAATTGGCACCACTTTTTGAAACTACTCAGAAGTACTGAGGATTTCAGATTGCCCTTATGCACAGCTTCAGGTAGGAGTGGTTTTCTATTTATTAAACAGGTTTTTTAATTAGTGAAGCCCACAATTCTGAAGGTGATGGTCACCCTAATATTTTAACTTGCTAGATTTGCAGCACTTGGAGTGAATTACAAAAGTCTGGGGTTTTGGGGGGTTCAGCTATTTCACTGGCAAACATGCACCAGGGCGCCGCTCAGAAAGTGCAATACCCCATGTGATATAAAATATGCTGACAGTTGGTGTTAGATTAGAATATAAGTGTATAAATAAACTGTACTTTGTGCAGGCTGTACTGATGAGGTAATGAGTGGTTGGCTTGATTTAGAAAATTGTAATATATTAAAAATGTGCAATCAATTACATTATGAAAGACTTCGGGGATTGTAAAGCCAAGACTTAGGTCTTTTGAGACACTTTCATAGTCAAGACCCTGCAGTCAATTACTGCACACATGGATACTTGATGCTGTGGGAGGAAACCTGTTTTTGTGAAAACTACAGAAGTTCCAAGAATAGTATGGGGAATGTGAAGTCGTATTTCCTTAGTTCTGCTGAATATTTTGGAGTAGTCCAATACCCTTTTTATTGACTGTTACATCATCCTTTTGGTTCATATGAATATTTTAATTTCTGCTAACCTTAGTCTTACTTTCTAGAGCAAAATTACCCTTGTATGTATTACTTAGCAGTCAACACACTCTGAAGGTTCAGCTCTTTTAAAATATGGCTTGGATTCAATTTAAATTTAGCTCACAATCTGAAACCCTGTTAGCTATAACTCTTTAATTTAACCGAGTGGAACTGTTGCACAAATGCCACATTAGGTGCTATATTATTTTTATTTATCTGGTATTGAAACAATGCTTTACCTCATTTATCTAAGAGATGGTCAGCCTTTTCCAGCCTGAATGAAAATATCAATTCAAATTTATTGGGTGTTACAAATTCTTTTGTACTTTGTTTCTTCCTAGCCATTTATTTCTGTAAATATAAGTATAGATGTCTTTCAGCTCAAGCATGGTGTTCTGCACCCTTTTTGCACGAACAGAAAGGTATGAGGAATTAGGCACTGTTTCCAAAACGTACTGCAACTAAATGCCATGCATGCGCTGTAGGAGTTCTGAACATCTAGTAAAAGAAAGACTTTAATTATCCCAAATCATACCATCATTATATAGACTTAAAATTTAAAGAAAAAAAGAAAAAAAAAAAAAAGTAGAAGCTCATGGGCTTTAAGCAGTTCTTACCATAATCAGGCTGGGCATTTGAAAAATGTTCTGCTAGTGTTTCAAAACAAATAAATAAATCCTTTTAGCTTCAAAGTGTTTAACCCTAATTACCTTATCCTGTTGTGCCAGTCTTGTGCTGATGTAACTTAACTGAAGTTAGTGGAGGTACTGTTTACTTATATTGATGTAAATAAGAGGATGGCATCTTTTCTCAGTATCGGAAATAAGATCTGCTTATAGACTGAGCTTTAGATTTTTACAGAGATGGCTTGGAATTTCAATTTTATTTTTTAACTATTCACACTTCATGGAGATTCAAAAATGTTCCCTTTGTTCTGAGAATCAGTTGCACAAAACACTAAGTAGCTTATTTTGAGCTTCAGTTGAAACTTAATGCCTTCTGCAGAACTTTGTAGTAGGACTACCAGAGCAGAGCCCAAGATTGGGCATATGTTTTATTACAAAGCATTAGGAAATGGTGATTTAGGGAAATACAAATTAAAAAACAGTAACTTTTTCAACTGTGAAACTACATTTGATTAATGACAGGACAGGCTGCTGATAATTATTTTTTCTTAAAAATATGTTTTTTGCTTTCCTAAAAGTAACAGAAGAAGCACCTGTACTGATTTATACATGCACACTTTTCTGTTCCAAAAGGGTGCATTAGTAGTTTTTTAATAAGCAAAATGGATTTGCAGTATTTTTATTATTTTTTTTTAATTAAAAGCATTTAAATAAAACCAAAATTGTTAGTGGTTTGGCATCTTGTGGAGAAGATATAAGCCTGCATATTAAGGGCAATATAGAGATTACCAAGCTTGTAGAGAACTTCGTATGTGATGACCCTGCTGTTAGTGGGTTTGAAGATTGTTTTTGTTTTATTCCAGCTTTCTTTTTTATGTAAAATATTAAATGCTCTTCTGGCGGTCAGTAGCCCATGGTTGTTCACAGTTTGAAGGTATCTTTTTTGCTTTGTCATTTTTATAACTGGCATGTTCCAACATCTGTACTTCAGAATAATTATGAATTCCTCCTTTTTTGCATGTCTGTACAGGTTGCAGACCTGGGCTGGACCCATTCAAAAAACAAGTATCAGAAAAGCCACTTGAAATTGCTGTTTTGTTGATGTCTTTGACACCTTGAAAATGCTTCAAGTTAGTGAAAATGGTGTGGTATTACAGAATGAATTGTAACTTGCTGCTTCTAAGGGTTTTTTTTTTTATTACTATTTTTTTTTCTCATTTCAGTTTTACTTGAATGGAAGAAGAACCACACTTGGTTTTGGTTGTGGGTTTTGGTTTTTTTTCTTTGTTTTGCTTTTTCTTTTTAAATACTACACACTGTGGATGTTGTGGATTGATGAATCCAGATTTAATTTTGCATTACATATTTCATTCATATAACAAATTTGTATCTTTTTTTTATGCTGAAGGTTGTCTCAGTTTCAGTAGGGCTCTGTCTGTCCAAAATGGTGTGTAGCTCACCACCCCTCTGTTACTTGTGGGTGTTTTGGGTTGTTTTTTTGTTTTGGTTTGGTTTTTTACATCTGTGTTAATGAAGGGAAGCCAACTGTAAACTGAAAGTTCTCTGTCTGTATACACTAGCCAAATCTATAGGTGCTCTGGTCTTTGAGGAAATTCTGATTTCATTTTATGCTCATATAACACTGATTTTATCAGAATCACTCTGGATTCACAATAGCATATGAAATCAGAATTAGACTATATGTATATTGAAGCTCCAGATTTTTTATTCATATGATGCAGTGTGAAGTGTTCTTGTAATGAGAGGAATGTTTGCTAGCAGCCCAGTTAAACACTTGACAATTTTATTTTGAAATAGTCTTTATTAACTAGCCTTTTCAGCTCTTCAATTCATAACTACTGTGATGATGTCTATAGTTTTGTTCCTGAGACTTTCAGGATTTTTATTGTTTGCTAACTTAAATGTTTCCTCTTCCTGCTCTTTCGTAGTATAAAGACTTGTAGAACCCACACTCAGGAAAAATAGTTGTTCGTAATTGGCAGTACAATATTCTTGACTTCTGAACTTTATAAGACAGACTCTTGAAAAGATGAGGTCTCGCTGTATTAGCACTCCTGACTCAAAACCAGAGGTGGATCCCTCTGCCCCTGTCTCTTCCCTTCCCTCTCCAACACCCCTCTCCCCTAAAAAGGGATATGCCCATAGCATATCCCTTTAAGAACAACATAAAATATTTGTAAGATAAGATCAACTGATGCAATGGTCTGCCTGGTTTTTATAAATGTGTCATAAGTTTAAGTGTCCTTACTGTCACTTATGTATGTGATGCAATATTCCTTTGGCATAAGGAAGGCAAAAAAATACGCTATTCTATCTTGATCTTTTCTGAAATTCTGGTGCCAGATCCCCAGTAGCTATTAAACTGGTTTAGGAACCATTTAGTTAAGTGTAACCGCATAAATTTTGTTAGGAACCTGTTCTAGTAATAAAATTAATCACAGTTAAACCTGAGTTAATTGTATTGCTGGAGTTATAGAAAGCCTAATTTGGGCAGAAGCTGTTTCTCCTAAGAATCTCGTCTGTTGTAGTTTAATCCTTGAGAGCCAAAACATGGATATTCATGGCTGCAATCTCACTCGACTTTGTTTCTTTGGTTTAACTATTTTTAAGCTATTTCCAGGCTTTAGTAATAGTGTTCTGTTCCCTGAATTATCAACTGCCCTAGGCTGTCCAAAGTTGTCTTAAGGTTTCATTTGGGGTAGGAGAAAGAAAAGGAAAAGATGGAGATGAATCTTCCTCTTATCTTGCAGGCACTGTGGTCCAAATTCTTCATCTTCTTTTGTAAAGATAAATCTATAACTCATGATTAGGGAGTATCATCCCTTCCCGTTGCCCCCTTGCACCTCTGCAAGTTCTAACTTCCACATACCTTCCCCAGCAGGAAAGTGGACTTTGATAAGGATTTAAAATGTATATGGCTGCAGTCTGAGGTCTGGGTTCTCAGGCTTGAAAATTTGAAAGTATAGTTACTGTAACTGGCACCACAACTGCAAGGATTTCTAGAATCACACAGAATTGTTAAGGTTGGTAGAGACTTTTGGAGATCGTCTAATCCAGCCACCCAGTTTGAAGCGGGGACACCAAGAGTAGGTTGCTCAGGACATTGTCCAGTTGGGTTTAGAGTCTGTCCAAGAAAGAGTTCACGATAAAAGCTTTTCCTTAATGTTTATATAAAATTTCTTCTATTTCATTGCCCAGTGTCCTTTCAGTGGACAGCACTGAGAAGTCCTGCTTGTCTTTTCGCTCCTCTCCATCAAGTATTTATATATATTGACAAGGTGCCCGTTGAGCTTTCCCTAAGCTCAGGCTAAACGATCCCAGCTCTGTCAGCCCCACCTCTGTCTTCACAGCCTTTTGCTGTTCCTTTACATCCATGTCTAGCTCTTGCTGGAGAGCCCAGCACTGGACCCAGCAACCCAGGTGTGGCCACACCAGCACTGAGCAGAGGGGCAGGATGAAGGCTAACCTACCTGCCTGTCAGTGCTCTTCTAAGGCAGTCCAGGATCCTGTTGGCATTTTCGATAAATAGAGCCCAGGAGGGTGTAATCTCTTGATGCTTATCTGTAACTTTGCAGAAGCTGGTAGCAGTTACACGTCTGCATCAAAAGCAGAGTACAAACACCCACCAGTGCTTTAAATATCTTTTAAAATGAGACAACTATCTTTGAAATAACCACTACTGGGGGGTGGGGGTGGGTGGGGGTGTTGCCATGTTTTTGTCATTCTGTGATAAAGGTCCTGTGGTAAAGTAGTTAGAAAGCAAGACATTTTTAGTGGGCCAAAAAAGTATTTAAGATGCAGCAAGATGCATGTGCTGTCATACTGAGAATAGTCTTGCAGTACTTATGAAAAACAAAACCCCACAATCCTTTTTTTCTCCCTTCTGCTGTGCTACTCAAGTAACAAAAGTTTGGCCTATGATAATTACTGTAGTTCATGTTCATGGGAAACTGTAAAAAGTCTGCTTTTTATTTATCTTCTCGGTCTGTATCACATGCTGTTTATTAAAAAAAACCTACTTTGTTTTTTATCACACTTTTGAGTGTTAATGTATATACACTAACTAAATTAAAATAATATGGTTGATACACTTGTGAATTCTGAAGTGAGAATTTAGGGAATCTCAAGTCTTGCAGGTGTGATTTGGTGTTGCAGCTCTGCTTTCAAAAAAGGCTAGAAGAAAGGACGTAGAAATTCTGTACATCAGTTAATCTGGGGGGTAACATGGAATTTGCGTTACTTACAGATGGGTTGTCCTAAATACATGTGGCATTTGGTTTTTGTATTTGTTGATCGTCAAAATTAGTAACTTAGATGTGGGTTGTCAAAGTTATGTTAAGAGAGCAGATGTTACTGAAGTGTTCCAGCTGGAAGGAAGTCCCTGCTACATAAGTCTGGTTTTGAAAAACATTCTCCATGCTTTCATTACTGAAATTATATTAAAAAAAAAAAAACCAAACAACAAACCAACCAAAACTAGGCTGTATTTTTGGATCCAGTGCTAATTTTGAAAGAGTAAAAAACATGTTGGGAAATTAGTCACTGGTGCATGTAAGAGCATGGGGTTGCAGTGGAATTGCCTCTGTGGACATGTTGGTCTGCTTTGGATTTAGTTGCTACCAAACCGTTACCATGGGAGGGATTTGAGCTCTCTTGCTGAGAATTCCACTTTTTTGGAGGGACAAGGGAAGTGTTAGGGCTTTTAATCGGGTCACTTCTGCACATCTTTGTCCCCAGTAACCTTGAACCTTTGTATGCTGGTCAGCTCTCTCTGATCACCACTTCCTAGTTTTGAAAACGGCTATGTTCTAGTATGTTCTCTGCCTGCACTTTGTCAAACTCCATAATAAAAGGTGGACATCATAATCCTTACCTTTATTTTGAAGCTCAAGCTGAGCTCTAGACTGGAGAGAGCATATTAAAGAATGGCTGGTGATTTTTGAAGTAGCTAGTTCAGTAACCTGAACTATCAGATTCAACTTCTATTACAGCAAAAGGTGAGTTTTAAATTTCCTACTAACTCTGAAATGGTTATGAGCAGTTAGTACCTTGTTTTAAATGCACAGGATGGCTCAGGGGAAGGGGATTTGTTCACATGCAAATTTTAGACTTTATTTCCATTACCATTTGGGGTAGTTCTGAGTCTTGACCCTAAAGCATAAAAAGATTGTGGAAAACTTGCAAAATTATGCGGTGAAACAAGAAAGACTTGAAATATGGGCAGTTTGCTTTAGCATGGGAATCTCAATGAGCTCTACTGACTTTATGCTCAGAAATCAATCTGGTTTCCAACCTGCACTGGAAAAACTTGAATCAAAATCTGAACCTACATATCAAAAGAGCAAGAAAACTGATGCTAGACAAGATAGCTCAGATTAACCCCCTGTATGTCCTTTTAAATGCTAATATTCTTCAGCAAAAATTATTATTGTGAGCTGAGCTTACTACTTTCATCGAAGAGAGGGATTACTCCATACTTGTTTCAGAAAGGATGAATCCCTGCTAATTCAAATGAGCATCATTTGTGGTACTCATTTAAAAAATAAGGTGAACATGACATGGGCTTTTCTACATTTCCAGTTGGAATAGGTTCTGAGTGATGAAAACTTAATCCGGAGCTGCCTAAACACCCCAATCACATGGTGGTTTAGAAAATGAGAGTCATGAGACTTTCCTGAAGCACTGATATCACTGATGCCTATGACCTTGAACTGGTTCAGTGGCTTCAAAGGGGATCCTCCTTAATGCCTTCCTTTCACCATTTTAGCTTTTCATTGGAAAATAGGTGGTGTTGGGCTGTGCTGCTTTGGAGAAGAAATCAAAAGGTACAGACGATGTATTGAGCTTTGTCTCACTGAGCAGGACTGAATTCAAAGAAAAGTTGGGGGTTTAGTGTTTAGGTTTTGTGGGGTTTTGGGGTTTTTTTCCCCCTTTCCCTTGGCAAATTACAGATTTTAAGTTCTCATTACTGCCCTCCGCTGGGAAGTGGGGAAAGTGGGGTTTTTCGGAATAGTTACATAGGAAAGATTTTGGTGAGCAGAGAGAGAAATATGTGGGCATCCACCCATTTGGGTGGCTACAGCCAATTTATGACAACTTTAGCAGAAGGTGTCCTGGAAAAAAACTCAGCGTCTACAGCTGGAATAAATAGCAGAGAACAAAACGATCTGGGATGCCAGGATCTTGTTTGGTAATTCAGCTCAGGAGATAATGGATACACCACACTCACACTGCTTGAGCCCTCAGAAATTAAGTGCCTTCAAAAGAACACCTTTACTTATATTTATGCTGTTTGCCATCAAGACTTATGTATAACCATAGGATGAAGTTCTTTCACACCTCCCTAGAGAGATGTTTCCAGTGTGCAGGACAAAGGCTAGAGGTAGGATTTTATAAACAGCGCAAGTTTGATCTCAACTTCCAACTGGTGAATAAAACTGAGGCCAGAAGCAGGGCGTAATTTTTACTTTCACTGATCAATGGAGCGAGAACATTGGGCATGTTGTGGATTTTCTGCTAATTGAAAGCTTCAGCTTTAAAATTAGGCAATTTCAGGCTATGCCAGAGCACAATAGCTCCATGAATGAAATGCTTGGTGAAATTCCATCATCTATTTTGAGTCCTCAAACTAAGTGGCTGTACTGGTCTCTCTTCTCTCTTCAAAACAGAAACTTCTTATTTTACAAAATAATAAAATGCTGTTTGAAATGTTCTGCTTGTTGGAGAAGTATAAGTTACTGCGCCTTCCTATGGCATTAAAAAAGTGAAGGTAGAGTGAGCAAAAACAGGGAGGTTTTTTTGTTTTGGTTTTAGTTTTTTGTGATTACAACTTTGGAAAACCTTGAGATGAGGGAAATTGATTATATCAATTCTCCAAACCTTATTTCATGTTGATTTTAAGCTTTCAGGGTCAGTTTCTGCAATGATACAAAAATCACGACAGTGGGTAATTAAACAACACAGTTTTAGGCCCCCCCTCCGGCTGCGATGGGGACTGGCGGGGATCAGGAGGCGCCCGCGCAGCCGCCAGGGGGCGCCCTCCCGCCGCGGCCTTGTAGCGCCCCACCCGTTCCCCCGCGGCGCACGGGAGGCGGCAGCGGCCCCGTGGCAGGGCGCAGAGCGGAAGGTGAGTCGCGGCGGCGAGGCAAGACGGGAGCGACCACGAGCGTCGCCCGCGGCTCCGGGGCGCCCCGCGGCTAAGCCGGCGCCCGTCTCCCTCCAGCGCTTTACCGCGCCGGAAGCGGCCTGCGTGCCGCTGACCACCGCCTCGCGCCCGCCCCCATCTTACCTCTCGCCCCGGCGCCATTTGAAGTGTGAGTCCGCACCCGGCGCCCCGTGGTGGCGGCTCCGGGCCGGGCCCTTTCTCTCCCCGCGGGCTCGCCGCTGCCTGCGGCTTCCCCGCCACTGCCTGCGGGGCGGGGCGGTGTGGTGTGATGCCACGCTCCTTCCCGGGGCTCCCCGCTGCGGCCTCCGGCTCCGGGGTCCGCGCAGGCCGCGGCGGCGGCTGCGGAGATCTCTATGTTTAGGGCCTTGTTGAGCGTTTCCCATATCCGCGCCAAACCGCCGGGAAAGGTTTACCGGGAAAAACCGCTGGAGAAGAACAACGGGCGCTACCGTCCCTCTACCCGATGCGTGGGTAAAAGATTAACAGGGATGAAGATTAGCTGCGGTAATTGGGATAAAACATGCGGTCTCAGTGTGCTGTAGGTTCTTCCCTCGCAGTCAGAAGTGATGAGGGTTATCGACACCTTCAGACAACAATAAAACATAAAAAAAAAAATCCCATGTAATTCTCTCTTCAAAATAAAATTTGAGTTCAGACAAATTACCGTATCTCATGAGAATTGCATTTGCTTGATGAGTGGCAGTTTCTCCCTGCTTTTATCCCCAGGTGAATGGCATTAGCTTCAGAAGATCCTAGGCCCGAGTGCTTTAGTACAAACCATATCAGGTTCCATGTTTGCAGCCCTTTCTTCTTCAAAATTATGTAGACCTAAATACTTCACCTTCCCACCATCCCATGGCCCACTTTCTGGGGCCAACATCCCCCCCCCCCCCCATCAGTCTGCGCTCTAGGAACCTGGGGGTAGTATTCAGTCAC
>JAVHNF010068330.1:0-25235 GCA_034783455.1 Micropsitta finschii | reverse complement strand
TTTCTTTTCTTTTCTTTTCTTTTCTTTTCTTTTCTTTTCTTTTCTTTTCTTTTCTTTTCTTTTCTTTTCTCTTTTCTCTTCTCTTCTCTTCTCTTCTCTTCTCTTCTCTTCTCTTTTCTTTTCTTTTTTTCTTTTCTCCCCTCCCCTCCCCTCCCCTCCCCTCCCCTCCCTCTCCCTCTCCCTTTCCCTCTTCTTTTCGTTTCTTTTTATTTTATTTTGTGTTGTTTTAATCTTCTTGGTGTGATCACTGCTCTGATTTGATGTAAAGCTGTGTCTGGATATCCTGTTCTTAATGGATTGTGTTTAGAAACTAGTATAGTCTTAGTTTGCAGTTAGGTTAAGTGATACATTAAAATAAATATGGTAGCTTAAGTGACAGCATGTTTTCCTTTTTGGGTTTATAACACTCTTTTCTCCCATCTTTTTATTGAACTGTAGATCAACTCAGAGCAGCAGGCCAAAATCCAGGAGCTACAGGAAAAGCTGACAAAGGTAATGTCTGGGTGGTGAAAGTGCATTTTTCCACAAGATTTTCCAGTGAAACCTTAATGCAGAGGAGGGATCCACTTTGTTTTATCCTCAAAAATAGAATTAGTCATAGCATGGGGGATGTTAAGGAAAAGGGGGTGGGAACTGGTATCTGAAATCATTGGTGTTTTCAGTATGCTTTTGGCTCTTGAGACATGTCAACATGAAGCTGAGTCAGAACTAGAGTAGTGTAGAGAAATTCTAGTTTAAAAGGCCAGTTTGGGTATGCTGTATGCAAAGACTGGTCCCTGGCTCCTGAAAAGAGAGTTCACATGTTTTTAGCTCACTAGTAAAATATGTGCTGGACTTGGTTTAGTCTCCCAGTATACTGTTTTAATTGCAAAATCACCTTCCATTCAGTCATTCACAGTAAAAATGGTGAATGATAAGGATTCCCAGCAGGATTAAAATCCCTTATCAGTGTAAGCTGAAGGAAGTACACACTACCTGATGCTTGCAGCTGTGGTCAGTCTGTCACTTAAGGTGGCAATGTAAGAACAGGATAGGGGAACTCTCTTCTTGGAATGTTTCAGCAGAAAAGAAATAGCAATTGTAATAATTCACTAAACTTTTCAAACTTCGCACCTGGAGAGAGAGGGCTTTTTCAAGGTTTAGGGATCTAGAATATGAGGCCAAAACTATGTAGAAACAGTCCTTTTAGTATTTCAAAACAGTCATATTTTAATCTCCTTCTCCTTTCTTCCTTTCATTAATTCTATCTAAGGCGAACAGGTTATTCTCCTTGTGTTTTAGTAAGAGTATTTTGTGAGTTCTTTCCAAGAACTTCCACTGAATTTGGGGGTAGACTTTACTTTCAGTATAAAGAGACAATTAGAAACTTGCAGTACAGCAAGACAAATGTAGATCTCTTGGATTTTCAGGGTTTTTTTTGTGAAACACAAAAGAATTGCATTACAGAAGTTAGAATTTGGGTTGCTACCTGCATTTATAGGTTGTCTTAATTTTAGGCTGCTAGGCCAAAGTTCTGTAGCAGTTTTATTCAGAACATTGACCACCTCAGGGTTAGGAGCTTTTCACAGCCAAGTTTTTGTGTGTGTGTTTTTCTAATACCTTCCCCACCTCCCTTTGAACCTTTAGGCTGTGAAAGCCAGCTCAGAGGCAACTGAACTTCTTCAGAATATCCGCCAAGCAAAGGAGAGAGCTGAGAAGGAGTTAGAGAAACTGCAGAATCGGGAAGATTCGAATGAGAGCATGAAGAAGAAATTGCTTGAAGCGGAGGTGAGCACAGAATGTCTATCTAAAGTAGCTATTGGGATGTGTCTCAGTTTAGGAACTCTCATCTGGATGACTGTAAACCTTCTGTATTCCTGTAGTAACTATTCATGGAAAAGTGATGTTAGACATTAATCTGGTTTTAATTAAAAAGCTTCTATTTCTTTGGAGAAAGCTGAGAGCCTTTTTATTTTCAGTGAGGAGTCAATAAAGATGTGGTTAGCATAAGGGATTTGAGGCATGATGAGGATTTCAAATCTAAAAGACAACCATGTATTGACTGCTTCAGCTGACTTTTAGAAACTACTCACTGCTTTATGGTAATGCAGGGTTGGTTAATCTAAATGCAGTTAATAATCGCTCTGCAGGAACGGCGCCATTCTCTGGAGAATCAAGTGAAGAGATTAGAGACTGTGGAACGAAGAGAAAACCGTCTCAAGGAAGATATTCAAACTAAATCTCAACAGATTCAGCAGATGGCAGAAAAAATTCTGGTGAGCAGAGGTGAAAATGAAAGATAAAGGGTAAGAGTTTGTGAGAAAGGGGTAGGAAAGGAACAGAAGACAGAATTGCACTGAATAACGTGAAAATTGTTGAATGAAAGGATTTGTTTCTTGTACCAGTCATACCAGAGAAAGCTTCAGCACTGAAATTATGTCTGCACCTTTAGTTACAAACTCACTCCTGTACCTTTAGTCTTAATACTACTTAAACTTCTAGTTTTCTCAGTGGGAGCACTTTTATGTCAATGTAGTATATTTAACTGAATTACCCAATGATTGTTTCAGGAGTAAAACATTCTCAGGACAGGATGCTGCACCAATAAAAACGTTGATTATCTAGCTTTTAAACTAAATTGCAAAGGAATTTAGAGGTCAGATCTGCATGAAATGCTTACATTTCGAAGCAGAGAGAAATTAGTCATCTGAACTGTTCGTCTCCAGAGATAATATTTGTCAGGAATCCATTTTCACCCACATTCCTTCTCTGTTGGCAATTTCTTGTTTCTCTTCTTGTTAAACCTATTAAATCTTTAGAGCGAGTTGGTTTGTCAGTCTACAGTGAACTAAGCAGAGGGTGTTTCGAATACTTTTACTTCCCTAGGACAGGAAGTATAACTTTATAATGGAATAATTAAATTAATATTGTGCTTCCCATGAACTCTTTTTTGTGTTGCCAATGTGACAAGGAAAAAAAGATTAGATTTTATTGGTAGCAATCCTGAGCATAGACACATCTGAGGAAGGCCAAAATATAGATCTATATATGTATATGGAGATACAGATGAATATAAAAACGTATATAAATAACTATATTTGGAGCCAGCAGATGACCCGTACTTGTTCTGGGTAATAGCTGCGTATGTGGACTTTACCATCAGAATGCCTGAATGCTCCCAAGAAAAGGCAGAATCATTTCTTTAGTAGTGGTGTTTCTTTCAAATTGTTTTGATAACATGAGTGCATGGTAAGTGGGAGACTGGTTTTACTGGGCACAGAGCCAACTTTATGTTTAGAAATAGCGTAAAACTTTGAATTGTTTCATAAGCCTCTTGTGTGTATTTGGGGATTGTTCCTTAGTTGTGATTACGTTCTCTGTGGAGGCAAAACTGGAAAGGAAAGCAGAAATATCAACTAATTGTTTTACACTGGGGGATATGTTTAGCTCTTCTTATAGATAGTTTCCATGGAGTTCTGACAGAATGTTGGAGACACACAGAAGTATTTTATAAGAAAGTCAAATAGGCATTGAAGGAATAATCCTACAGAGTCCTTCCTAGTCCTTTGCAGCTCTGCTCTGGGAGCACAGGGTAATGGTTTTCTTTGTTTTCTCTTCTACCCTGTTTGTTCCCTCAAGTGGATCTCTTCAAACACTTTTGACTTTTCCTGGTATGGAAAGTACAGAGAGGAAGGAAGGGAAGTGAAGATACAGACTTGCATAGAATAAAATAGAAATTGTTGAGTAAAGGCATTGGTTTCATGTACAGTCATATACTAGTACCCAAGAAGTACCTGATGATCTGCCTGCAGAGATTTTCCCAACAAGTAAGAAACAAGTTAAAGAAGATACTTACTACTGCTTGAAAATATAGATAGCTGTTATGGTGCTAATTACAAAGCTATTGCTACATCGAGAATAGTAGGTGATAACTGGAATGGTAAGAGATTACCTTTTTAAACCCACAGTGGCTGCTAAGTGCCACTGCAGAAATTGGTGAAGCTTCTGCTACAATATGAGCAGTCTGATGCTGGTAGCTTTGAAGCTGCTGCTGATCTGGTTGTCTGATTCTCTGCCAGGACCTGAAACGTGTGGGCTTCTGGGGGAGGTGAGTTGTCCCTCTTGTTGCTGGGAGACATTTCAATTGCAAAAAGCAGCAATCTCCATTCCTTGCAGAAGTGTTGGGTTCCAGGCACTGTAGATGACCTACTTTTAGTGAACCTCGTTTTTGATTCTCACTTCTGGAAAAAGAGGTCTATTGCAGTTAGTGGATCAAAAAAGTCTTTGTATGTTTTCACGATGAGGAAGATCAGAAAAGAGAATATGAAAAGAGTGAAAGTAGAAGTATCAGGAAATTTTCCTGTGCTATGCAGTAACAAAGGCAGGCAGGAGGGATGCATACCCAGACCTGAACTGGTCTATGCAAAAATCAACCCAGCGCTAGAGAATGACACACCTGGATCTGCTTCTTGGTTTTAAGGACATTGTTGGAATGGCAAATAGGATGATGAGTGAGCAGAAAGTTCTAAGCTCAAATTTTACGAAGTGCCCTGTTGGAAGGTGATTACAGATATCCTGAATAATACAGTCAGGCAGCAGAAGTAGCTAACTTCTGGGATAGAAAATCATTTGCGTCCTTGTGGTACATGGCACAAACTGTCTGATGTGAAGAGGTTAAAACCATTTTGTTCTACCATCCATATTGCATTCTGCACTTCTCATTTTCCAAGCAATTTATAAATAGTTATTCTGACAACATTTGTCTGAGGAATATAGCAAAGTAAATACTATTCCCACTCTATGAATGTAGAATGAAAAGCACAGACAGCAATGCCCCATTATTGAGGTCTTCTGTGAGAAAACAAGTGAGAGACCTTGTTAAAAATAGATCTGAACTTCCTGTGATGCTGCTGCAGCTATAGAGTGTTTATAGCTCCATGTTTTCACAAAATGTCCTTGGCCCATCTTTGGGAATATTTTACAGAGAAAGGAAGATGCACACCATGGAAGTAGAAATTTTTGTCTTTAGCAGTGTGCCTGCTGTACTGTAGATGGGTCAGCAGCAAGAAGCAAAGCTTAAGACTGCAGCTCTCTATGTTTTTTTTATTACAGCAGTCCTGGTCTTGAGGATTTTTGGAGTGTGAAGCCTTAAAAAAGAGGACGAATTAATGTCTGATACCTGTGTAACATATACACCCAGCTCCTACTATTTCTTTCTGTCTGAATATGAATCTCTGCTGCTTTTAGGAGCTGGAAGAAAAACATCGTGAGGCTCAGATCGCAGCACAACATCTGGAGTTGCAGCTGAAACAGAAGGAACAATTCTACGAGGAAAAACTCAAAGTAAAAATATCTTCTTAACATCTTCCTACAAGCTTCTGTGGGTAGAATGAGTTCAGGGAAAAACAGTTGCCTTTAGGCTCTGATTGCTTTGTCTTATGCTTATGTCTATGCTTTCTGCTTATGCTTCTGCCTTCTTGCTTACCACCATTGAAATGTTTAGAGCTTAATGGAATCTGAGTAAGTTTTTTCTAGGCCATGCCACTGTACCTTATCTGTCTTTAGCACTGCATTAAAACAGATGGCATTTGAAGATAGAGCTATAGGAAAGCAATTTTTGATTGTAACTTGGCTATTGCTGACTAAATAATACCTACTTAATGCTATTGGATGTCAAATACCGAAAAGCTTTCGGTTCCTACTGATGATTTTCTATGATATCCACAGAGCCTACCTGCAAGGTTTAAATTCAGCAAATACTAGAGCATTTCTGAAATTCCATTTTCTTGGAACTGTAACATCTGCCAAGAAGCCACAGAAGCCACCCACTTTGTTTTTGTCTTTTCCAGGGTAGCATAAGACTTTAACAAACAGAAATAGAATCACAGACACCCCCTAAAATCAGGAGAAACAAACTGGGAAATAGGAGTGTATGCACTGGCTAAGGATTTTTCTAAAGAACCTGCATAATGTCAGCCAGTAAATGCATGTTGTAGGAATCTTTGTTTCTACTAAGCATAATCTGTTTTCAGCAATCTTTATCTAGTACATTTACTAGGACTTTAATTCTACATTGCAGTGTGAATGTGAGAGGATGTAGTATTTACAGGAGAGAAGAAATTTCTATGGGAAAATATGAAGGGAACTAAAAAAAAGAGAAGAAAGAAGGTTTCCTGGCAGTCCAGAGCATGTGGTAATCAGTAATGAGAGTGATAGAAAATAGGAAGATCAGAGGTGGATGTTGGAAAGTAGAAGTTTTCCATAAAAAGTGGAAAAAGGATTGGAAAAAGAATTAAAAGACAGAGCCAGCATATTACAGGGACATATGAGACAAGTTTTAGCAGGAGGAATCAGGAAGCCAGGTGAAAGAGGTTCAAAGGGGTGAAAGAGGACATGCGATGTTTGTAACTGCAATAGTAAAAAATATGCCGTGGTGTCCAGACTTTGTGCCTTTGTCTTTGAAGGAAGTAGCCTTCAGTTTAGCATGATTTAAAGCTCTGCACATACACACATAGCATGCATTTTCAGAAGTATATAACAGTTACTTTAGTCCTGTTCCTAATGACATGTATTCGTGCCACAAAAAGAAGACTTTTACTTAGGTGTTTCTTTTGGTTTCTCCAACTTAAAGAATTCATGGGGGTCTCAGTTGCATTCTCATGTGTACTTACAGAACCTACAAATTACTTCTCAACCATGTTGGTAGGGCAGCCAAAGAACGTGCACTTCCTTACTTCCTCTACTATACTTAGCAGGGTACAAAGTTCTTCTGTTTTCTTTTGCATGAGTCTGGAACATTTCTTGAACTCAGTTTTATACGACTTAAAATAATAATTTAAAACCATCTACAGTATCTTCACATCCTCATAAGAATTCCATCATTAAATTCAGTCTTCTAAGATAAACGAGGGAGTGCACTTTTTTGGAGTTTGCTCCTCCATGGATTTCATGCAGTTGCAACTTGGCTTTAATTTTGCTTGAGATATGATCACTTGCTTAAAAAAAAATCTGTCTGTCTTGATGATTTTCTTTCTGCTTGCCCTTTGCCCAGTGAAACAGATAGAATTTAGACAAAAGAAATGTCTTCATTTAGGTGTTGGAAAATCAGATGAAGAAAGATCTTGCAGATAAGGAAGCACTTGAGAATATGCTCAGAAGACATGAAGAAGAAGCGCGTGAGAAATGTAAAGTCCTGGCTGAACAGAAGGCGGTATGTGTACTTGAATTGGAAATCAAAGCATTTTAAGAGTAGCTTTCTGAGGCTCTGATTTCAGGCAAGATAATCTTGTTTGAGGTTTTGTGGTGCTGATGAGCCGTTTTGAAGGAAATCCACTGATTAATATTCATTTTAAAAGACATAGTTTTTTAATTCAAGGTATGTTCAAGAATATTTCCTTCAAGGCAGCCATGTGAATTGGTGTATAGCAACCATTTTGTGCATTGGCAATAGAGTGGTTGCTTTCTCCTAATATTGAAGCAGTAGAAAGCAGTTGTGCATAGCTCCAGTAATTGCACCTCTGATACTCTTTTGGCCATTTGCTTAGTTTTCTTTTTCTTCTTTCTGTTTCTGGAAAAAGTTCAGACTTCTTTTAAACATTGTTTTTATGAATCCTTGTGTTGGGCAGTCTCAAAGGCACATTGCTCTGTTTCAGATGATTAATGCAATGGATTCGAAGATTCGGTCACTGGAGCAGAGAATAGTGGAACTGTCTGAGGCCAATAAACTGGCAGCAAATAGCAGCCTTTTTACCCAGAGGAACATGTAAGTAGAGCAACTGCAATCATACTGGGCACTATTGAGCAGTCCTCAGCAAGATGGTCTTAAAGGTTTTTTCCAACCTAAATGATTCTGTGATACGTACTGTAAAAGTGGTTCATTTTGCAGGATTTGCTGTGCTCCCTGCTTGTTTTTCAGTGATGCAGAAATACACTTGTTATTCAGATAGTTGTTGTTCACTTTGTATTTTGTGTTTTCTCAAACATGACTAGCGAAATTGGTTTGTATTTTCATGTTTACTTCGGAGCCTTCCCTACGGCTGGTGCTTTTGTGAAGGTTTACCAAGAGTGTTAAATGAATACTAATAATTTTAATGTCTAAAATACCTTTGGAGAAGCATATATTCCTCTTTTAAACATGCATATTGCTAATAGATTTAGATTTGCTTTCTTGGTTCCTGTGACAGTTACATCATGTTGAAACTGAAGATATTAAACACCTTTCTTTCACAAACACAAACATCCTGCCCTGTTGGGTTAGAAGACAAGTAAGAAAACAAGAGGGTTTTTGCATATTTTTCTATTGCTGATTGCAAGAGTGAGATGTTTTGTTACTGAAATGGGCAGGAATAATGTGAAGTAAGAGAGATCCCAGCTTCAGCTTCAGAACACTACTTCAATTCATTTTGTTCTCTTCCAAGCCCAGATTGCACTTGCTCATCTCTCAATTGCCTTCTCAGCTTCAGCCTCTCTTTAGTTCTTACCAGTGACCGGTGTAATAGCCAGTTCAGTAGTTTTGGGGTATAATACTGGTCAAGATCATCTGTCACGTTGAATCACTGTGTAATCAACAATTGTTCTTGTGAATCCTTATCTATTAAACACAGAGGAAATCTTCTGTGTTAGATCTTTTTGTTTGCCTGAGATTTATTTTGCTTTGGACTTAAGCTGAGATTTCTTGTCTTTAAAATGATGTTTTTCCTTCATAAATGACTTGAAGGCATTCTAGTTAAAGTATAGGAAATGGCATGGATTAATTAATGTGTCTTGCAAATCAGGCTAAAGTAGTATAGGCTCTTACTGAGTTAAGAGTTCATCAACTTTGGCTTGCAGTGTCCATCAGCTGCTGGAATGTCAGGTAGTGTCTCTGTGGGAAATGCTTGGATAGACTCATCTATAATACTGTATAGAACCAAGCAAGGATGAATTTTGTCAGAGAGTTGCTTCAGTTTTTTTCCTTTCCAGTGGTGATTATGCCTCCAGATATGTAATGGCTCCAATTTTGTTGTATTTCCACTGTCTGGCAAGTTATGAGCAGCCAAAGCCTGAGCAGCCAAAATATTCACAGAAATAACAGAGAAATTTAATTGTGTTGCTTTATGCTCCAGATGACCTCCAGTTAATCACCCAGAAAGCTGTTGAGGCAGCAAAAGCCATAACTTCAGTGTGAAATAAAACAGAAGTGTTGTCTCAACATGTACCTGGGAAGCATACTCAAGGTCTAGTGTCACAGTCATTGGTGCTGAACTGAGTGTAAGAGCTTAACTGAGGTAGATGCATCCTCTGAGAGCAGGGCACCTGACTGAAGATCCATAGAAAGCAAGAAAAAAAACACCATAACATTTTAGCATATGGCTTAGAATAGAATATTGAGAAGACATGCTGTCAAGGAATGTAATTTTGCAGGATTGGTGGAAGATAGTACAGAAGTAACAACATTTTAAGAGAAAAGTGCTCTATTATGCATGCAGATAGCTAATGAATTTGTGCTTATTTTGCCAATTGTGGTGGAGAATATGTATAAACCTGTTGTTGAACTGTAATCCACAAAAGCTACAGCTAATCTGAATATGTTTGAAGAGGAGAACTAATGATTAAACCCTTCGGAGGAGAGGGGAACTATGTTAGCTTTTGTTCCATCAGGATCTGAGGAAACTAGTGATTATCAGGTTCCTGAGAAGACAGCCCAGTAAACACCAGGAAGTGAAATAACGCCATTTGGCAGTTCTGGCTGGCAATAATCTGTAGAGGTGAATTAAAAACAGAGAAAGGTTGAAAGGATGGTTTTCATGTAATGCGCAGAAACGTGAGTCAGAAAACTGAAGTTCTATTATTAGTTTTGTTAAGGCTTCCTATTTGATCTTGGGCAACCCACATAATTTCTCTGGGATAGGATTAATAACAGCTTAGCTCACAGTGAACTTCTTAAAATATTAGTTCATTAATATATGTAGAGCTTTGTGAGACTTCTAAGAAAGCACACAGGCAGAACTTTCCAATGCTTGATAAAATGATTCCAGGAATTGTAAATAATGAAGAAAGACCTTTGCTTCCTTCTTGGTTTTCCTTTTTTAAATGTTTTTATGAGGATATCCAGTTCAAGTTCTTACGGTAGTAATTAATTATTGCCAGATCTCATAGTTCTTATGAGCACAAGCAATTTGTATTGATTGCTCTGTAGACTAAGACTTTGATCAGAGACAACAAAACTTCAGTGTAGGTCAAGTTCTAGGTCCATTACGACTTCAAAAATACCCCAACAAAACAGCCTACAACAAACTACCCTCTCCCCAACCCGTAAGCCATAGTGGTTCTCTTATCTCAAGGAAATACATTGTGTGAAAGCAATTGCTCTTAGCATCTGTTTTGCCTGTACAGGAAGACATGTAACAAGGAATTGGTGAAATCTTGACCGTAACTTCAATATTGTTGCAGATTGCTTTGTGCCACATTAACTTTCAGACAAGGAGTTTAGTGCTCTGGGGATATGTTGATGAATGCACTGGTAGATGGATCTCTTGCAGACAGGAATAAAGAGTTGCCTTTAATTTCTTTTTTTCTTAGCTATGATTTAAAATTTAAGCTAAGAACTTCACTATTCCATTTTATAGGAAACTTGTAGTGTATGCTTCCTTACTTCACCCCAGTGAAAGGACATGTCTTAAGGACATTTTGGGTTTGTCACTTGTGCTTTTCTCCTATCAGGAAAGCCCAAGAAGAGATGATTTCAGAGCTCAGGCAACAGAAGTTCTACTTGGAAACACAGGCTGGAAAGTTAGAGGCCCAGAATCGAAAACTGGAGGAACAATTGGAGAAGATGAGTCACCAGGATCACACTGACAAGAACCGCCTGCTGGAGTTAGAGACAAGGCTGCGAGAGGTGAAAACTTGGCTTTAACCCTTCCGAACAAACTTACTTGAATGCACCCTGGTTTGAGCATTATAGTGAGAACTAGAATGAAGTTGTTTTAGTTCTGTGTGTCATAAAAAATGGTATTCTAAGATGTAATTAAAACCATAATTTTAAAATGGCTCATTAAAAGGAGATAAAAGTAAGTACAAAGGATTTGTCATTCTTAGATGTAACAAAGTCTGAGCCTTTAGATCATCTTGTTTTTTCTCAGAGCCATATTTATGTTTTGCTTTACAGTATCCTTATAAAGTTGTTCAGCTAGAATGGTTATGGGGTAAAGGGAAAAAGCTATGTGCAATGACCAGCATAACCATAGGATCTACAGAACAGAAAGCAAAGAACACAACAGAATTGCTATGAGAAAATAGTAGGCCTGCTGATTCACACACATTTTTCAGAAGATTTCTGGAAAGAAAACCTAACAGTAATATGAAAATAGATTTTTTTTATAGATCTGTGAGCTGTGCTTCAGTTTTAGGTTTTTATCAACTAGTTTAGATCCACTTCACATCTTCTTGTACCTTCTCCAGTCTCAATCCACTGATTTTCAGCTAAGACTGAAATCTTGCCTTTAGCTAAGAGGGTTGGACAACCAACACATGTCCTTGTTTGACCAGAAGTTGGTTTGGACCAGTGTAAGAGTTGTGGCAGGCTTGTCACGCATCTACAGCAGAACAGACAGATTCACTTGGGATAGCAGACAGCCTGAAGAAGGTGCTATGGTTTAGAACTGATTTTGAGCACTGAGATCTGTTCTGTTGCTTGTTCATTACTTACCCATTTCTGGAAATGACAAGTTCATCCCTGAGTATGCCTTAAGAAAACCTTCAACTGAAGGCCATTCAAATAAACCCAGGGCCAGATGATCTGGTTGGTTACTTGAAAAATGAAAAGGAAAATGAAATATGAAAGTCAGTTGCAAAATGTATGTAATGTTTACATACATGTAAAGATAAGTCTTGATGTTTATGCCTAAAGATTCTCAAATAAAGATTCTTAAAGAGTCTCAATTTCAGTGAAGAAAATTCCTCACAAACTACTTCAACGTTTATGCTTTTTATATCAGTGTTTGCTATGCAGTATTTGAGTCACAGCTGGAACTGTTCTTGTGCCCTTGTTGTTGTTTCTTCAAAATGCCAGGTTGCTTTTAACCTTTTTCAAAACAAACTGGTAGTTTCTAGGTAGACAAAACTGCCTTGACTTAAGCAGTCTGTGAAGATTTGGGATAGACATGGCAATGGCATCTGAAAGTGAGGTCCGAAATGAAATTACATTGCCTGTATTTTATATTTGGTTGCTACTTTTTTTGTCTTCAGGTTAGCCTAGAGCATGAAGAGCAAAAGCTAGAACTCAAAAGGCAGTTGACAGAGCTGCAGCTGACGCTCCAGGAGCGGGAATCTCAAATCACTGGGCTGCAGGCTGCAAGGACAGCCCTGGAGAACCAGCTCCGCGAGGCCAAAACTGAGCTAGAAGAGACCACAGCTGAGGCAGAGGAAGAGATTCAAGCTCTCACGGTAAGCCCTAAAATCTCTACTATGAGCTATATATACAGATCAGAATTACATAGGTGCATGTTTCATAAAGGGGTTAAAATGAAGTTATACTATTTAATTTTTCATTTTCAGAACAGGATATGGATTGTGCCTTGTGTTGATAGGATCAGAAATGGCTAAAATGTCAGATTTTGTCTATCTTACTATCTTTAACCACAAAAATGCTTCCTAGTAGTGGCTGATTGCTGCCAAAACTGTTTGTAAAAGTGTTACTGCTTTTGTGGTGAGGTGAAAGTTGCATATGAAATTGTTATTGTTAGGAGGTTTACTCTGTGATTTACTTGCTTAAATAATATCTCATGAATTTGAAACTATCTGATAATCAGAAATATTTTACTGTTGTTTTTTTCTATCAGTTACCCTGCTTTGAGTATACTTATTCAAGGGGGGATCATACAAATTCCTAGCAAAATAGTGCTGTTAGAACATAATTTTCTTCCAATGCGTATTTCATTACAAATTGCCATGTGTGTTTGAAGTCTCTGGTGAGGTCTGTGAATGGTATAAAGGAAAAAGAAGTTCCATTTCTACCTCTCCCTTCCCCATTCATCCCCTGTAAATGCAGTTCTAAATTGCATGCTGCTGGTTGCTGTCTCTTGAGGACAAACAGATGCTTTCAAACTGCTTGATGCAAAGAAATGTTTCCTTCATAAAAGTTTCCTGGGGCTGTGGAGAGAGAGAGCAGAGAGGTAGATGACCTGCTACCAGCTAACTCCCATTGAGCAGCAGTCTTTAATGACCTTCAAATCTGTGTGTTTTAAAGTGTTGAAAATGTGCATTCTCTTGCTCCAGTAGCATTTGACCAAAGAACTATTCAGATTATTGCTGCCATTGCTATTTTTCGGAAGGGATGGTGGGCTCAGCCGAGATAGGTGCTTGTGTTATGGTGATGTTTTGGGTACATGAATGGGAGAATCGTTCATTCCAAGTTGTTCTGAAGCAGATACATGCTGGCAAAGTACAGCAACACCATCAAGGCGTGAGAAGAACTGAATAGAACATGGCATCAGTTTCTTTTTTGCTCAAAACTGAGATGGTCCCCTCCCAGCTGGAAGCTTTGTATAACAATTAATATCACTGCCAATGGGATGGCAATGTGCTTGGTATCTTTACCCTGTACCACCAGGGAAACAGCTGAATAATTATGTCCTATGTTCACTCAGTTATTTGGCAAAATGGTAGTGCTTTTGGACCAGCTGCTGTAAGAGAGTCCAGTTGGTGGGCTTGGGAGTATTTCTATAATGTATTTTTTAACGTACTACTCTTATTTTTCACATTGCCTCTTGTGGTAAGATAGCTTTTAAGTTTTCATGTCTGACTTCTGCTGAATGGGTTTTCCTGTTTAGTCTCTTGGCTCTAAGGAAAATGTTCTAAATGAAGAAAGGTGGCTGGATGTGCCAGTGTGCTAACCTTTCATTTATTAAGTTTTCCAATAGCATATGCCATTAGCCACTTGTTAAATCAGTTTGATGTATTTTGAGAGAGGCCAGGAGGCTGAAACAAGAACTTTGCTTTGTCATGCTTTGCTTGTAAATTAGGAGGTAAAATGGTGCATGGCAATGCTGCATTCTTTAAAATGAGTGTTTGCGCTTGTCCACATTCCGGGTGCTGTCTTCCAAAAATTGATTATTGTGTTTCATCACTGCTTTTTAGAGAGGCTCAGGATGAAATGGTACTTTCTGGTAGGATTCAGGGAGATTGGCAGAGATGTTTGGGATAGCTTGCATAACGCTTCATGGTAATTTCTCTTTTCAAGCATTAAATCGTATTCAGCATTTATTTTATATGAAATAACCAATCTGGATATGGAAGTAAAACCAACTCAAATTGAAATGTCAAGAATGTACAAAGTTGGCATGGAACTGACATGTCTTCTGGTGACCGTTTCAGATGAAACCTTTTACATAATTCAGTCCTTGAGTTTGTACATTTTTCTGATGTGAATCAGAACTGGGTCCATAAGTGTATTTTAAGTAGGATGTGACTTTTGCTTTTGCCACTACAGAGTGCTTTCATAGCCTGCAGCATCTGCCTTCCAAACTTTGCTTGCTGATAGGTTGTTCTTCAGTTTGTTTAGCAACAGCTGTTGGATTCAAATTCTGATGTATGAAAAATTGATGATTAACTTCTTACCTCCTTTAGGCACATAGAGATGAAATCCAGCGTAAATTTGAAGCCCTTCGTAATAGCTGCACAGTGAGTATTAAATACAGATCATTGAATTATTTTGAAAGTAGGGATAAGGAAACAAATTATTTTATCCTTGATGACACTAGTTCCTAATGTGCACTTCTGGCTTCAAGGTGTTAGTAGGAGCTAGATGGATTGGACTTGATTTCTTTTACGTTTCAGGTAAACCTCTATTTTGAGGTTATGGACTGATCATGAAATTGATACTATTCTTCTTTTTGGAGAAGAAAGTAAATTAAAATATCTCATTGCAGTGCAGCTAGTAAGAATGGTGTATCAGCTGCAAAAAAAAGCCATTGTAGGTGAAGGCCTTTTCTACTCCTAAGAAGAAAAGATCTAACTGTCCAAATCCTGAGCTGCATTGTAGATCTTGGCCAGAGTGGAATAGCCTTCATGCTGCTCTGGGTTTTAAGGAGGACTCTAATACTGTTTGAAGAGGCAAGAAATTTAGTGGTTCCAAATAATACATTGCCATATAATCATCTGCTCAAAATGCAGAGAAGATTCTAGGACCTTAATTTGCACCTTCTATTGCTTGAGATCTTTTGACATGTTTTTAGATTCATTTCATCAATCCAAGACAGGTGTCAGAAGGTTTGTCTATTGATAGGGATTCTTACATATTTAACATTACCTTCAAATGTGTTTATGATGGTTGATGGAGAACATTGATGGAGCACGTCTTCCAGTGATGTGAATTACAGAAGGGTTGAAGAAGGACCTTAGCCCTCTGGGTCAGCACTGACTGCTGGCCTTTCTGGACTTTTTCTCTTTACCCCACCCTGTAAGCAGGGCTTAAATTCTGGGTTTTTTTTTATCTTGATTGCTTCCCTACTTCCGGTGGTTTCCTCAAACTTCCATTTCTCATGCTGTAGGACTGAGTATCTAGGGTACAAGTTTTCATCTTTCAAAAGTATCTTTTCAGGATGAGAATTACTCTCTTTTCCTCGGTTGCTCTTCAGCTCTAAGCAAGGGGATGCTTCTGTTCTGTTCATAGAAGATACTGATATGAAGAAATGAGGATGTAGAGCTTGCCAAAATGGTTAACCTCTATTTAGAAGAAATCCTGTACAAGAAGCTTTACTTTCTGTTCCCTTCTTCATTTATGTAGCTTGAACCTCTAGTTCCATATGTGCTATCATCTATCTTACATCCATAGCTATCTTCTTCCGTTCTATCTTGCCCCTCATGCAGAATGACAGCTTTCTATGAAAATTCTTATGTGATCTCCATGCAGGCAAAAACCAGCTGTGGAATATCTGTAGCTTCTTTTCACTGCATGGTAAGCTGCATTTCCCAGGTTATCACTCATTCTCTACTAACACTCTGGCTCCCTAAGTGTGGTGAGCAATCTCCAGCAGTGGAGGGTGACCCACAATGTTTCAAGAATGTTTAAGCTCTTCAAAAGCTCTGCATAAAAGGATTTCTAAGTGTTGTGCATTGTAGGGCCCTTCAGTGAGATAAGTGGGATCAGACATCTTCATCAATAAGGAATTAATTAAGTAGTTCCTAAATGAATAATACATGCTCATCATACATTCTCTTTCCAGGCCAGGAGGATGCATGTATAATTTAATGGACCATGGATAGGAAATTTCTTGTTATGAGTAGTTTTAACTGTCCATCCTGTCTACTGAGGAGCATGGAGAGAAAATACAGGACAATCCCTGTACTGACAGTGAGGAATCAGGGAATGTTTATTATGTAGTGCCTTCACCTTCAATTTTATCTGATTGTGTCCACTATGATGCAGGCTTCGCTTTTTGGCAATCATGTGAATTCTACTTGAAGGTGATTAGAATTTACACTCCTTTTAAAATAACACTTCAAGGGAATGATTGTAACATGCTGCTACTTATGCAGCATGATAATGAGTGGGTTTGTTCTTTTAGCAAGTATTCAAAATATATCCTTTTTAAGCTGAAACAAACTCCTTGACCCAGTCTGTCAAACTTTGGGGTGGAATTGTTGTTTATTTAGTCTTACTGAGAAGCCCAAACCAGCAGCAGAAATAGGAAAATAAGATTAGACTGGGGGAGGATATGAAAGGTTGAATTACTTCAGTACTTCTGTAGTATACAAAAGGTAAATAAAAACACTTTGTCTACTTTCTTTGGTATTTCTTCTATTTCTTCAGCTTCACCAAGCTCCCAGCTTCCAACTGTAGAGAAGGCTTACCCTCCAATATGTGTCTGCTTTCCTTATACCCTCATTGCACTCTTGTTCTTCCTTTTGCTGAGGTCTCTGACCGAGTACACAGTTTTAGGTTCTCTTATTTCAAACTTGCTGTGTTTTGGGGTGCTCACAGAGACCATTGCTGTGTTGTTGGTCACAGTTTCTGCCTTGTTTGTGAATTTATATTCAGTTGTTCTTATTGCTCTGCAGTGTTTCATCTTGTGACATCTCTTACTGTTGGGTGTCAGATGAAATTGCCAGCATTTGCTTTCTCTGTCTCTCAGTTGTGCAAGAAATAATAGGCTACATAATTACAATAAAACCTGTAAGCTGTAGTACCTGCTGTACACACACAGATGCATGTGGGCACACACAGAGAGCATTATTTTATCATAATCTTCTCACAGTGAGAGCTCATCCAACAGATGTATTGAGGGAGAAGGACTAGTTCCCTCCATTTAAAGAATTATTCTATCAAAAATATGATGCATTTGAGTGTTAAATGTGTTTTCCAGGCAATCAGAAACAGACCTAGAAATAAAAAGCTTTTTCTTAAATAGGAAAATTAACGTATTTGTCAGTTGTTGCCAACTGCCTGTTCATTATGGCTTGTTGTTTTTTCCATCAAGGCATTTGAAGTTAAAAATACAAGTTATCTAAATAATGGTAGAATTGTTGCAAAAAGAAAACATGCAGTAAGCAGATGTTAAAGTCTATAAGCAATTAGAAGAAAAGAATCCTATAAGGTACTTATACTCAGCTTAATAAAATACTATTGCTATTCCAGGGGATCACGATTGGAATCTTCTAGGGTTATTTTCAGGTGCATACTGTTGCTTTTACTCTAGCAAGGAGAATGACATTTCTTAATACTAATTGGATATTGCATTTCAACTTACTCAAGATTTTTCCAATAAAGCAAGGTTTATATTCCTTCCTTGAGGTTCTTTTGTCATCTTGGGTTCCTGTTTTAACTGTTAATAGGTTTGGTTCTGTACTTGACTAAGAGTTTGGATATTGAGGCATTAAATCTGGAAGCCCATTAAAGCACATGTACAATTTTAGTCATAAAGTCCTGCTGACTTTAGTCTAAGGTCTTGATTCCACATTGGCGCAATGACTTGGCATACAAGAATAATCTGTGCTTTTGAGAGCTTCCAAAATTATGTCTAGAGGTGTTACATACTTAGGTGCTGAATTACGTTTCAGAGCAAGGGGATATTGCCCACTGTAACAAGGCTAATACCCAGGCAAAAACTTTTACATGGCTTTATTAGATTTGTAAAACAAGAGAAACAAAGGATGTCTGTTTGGTGGGAGGGGTATTCCTGATTCTTATTTCACAGAAAATGTGATGGCAGATGCCAGTTACAGGCACAACTTTGAGCTTTTGTAGCCTGACAAAACGTCAAGAGAGTTCCAGGTTGTTGAAGTGTTGCTGTGAAAGAGGCTGATGTCCGTCAGCTGACGGGCTGATGGACAATGACATCATCATCACTTGAGATGAGGCTTATGGTGGGTAGAGGCAGATCGTGTTTTGAGAGCTAGGAGAGAAGAGTACAAGGATGGTGTGGGAAGGAGAGGGATGCAGACTGTGTAATGTCCTACTACCTCTGCAGCTACTGATGAGAGCAGCGTCCCTCAAGCTAAGCCCTAGCGAGTTTTTGGAGACTGAGATCTCCATGTAAGGTATGTTTCAAGTCACAGATGATGTCTGACTATGGCAAGAGGAAGAAAACAAGGAGTTCACTGTTATATATCAATCAAACAGCTGGAGATATAAGACTGGTATCCATCTGCAGCTGTGTTTGTTAAGAGGCTTGGTATTCTGCTCCATCACAATGCTTGGTATTTCTGTGCTAGAAAAGCTTTGTCTCTTGGATCCAAATGTGAGTAGGTTAAGATGAAGTGAGTCTGATGCCTGCTCTTGCTTCCTCCTCACAATAATGGGAGGCTCAGAGATACTTTTTCTCTATTACCTTCTGACAGTTAGCTTTCTGGTAAAGATTAGTGGGCATGGGGAGGAGTGGAAATGGATAGAGTAAAACAATGCATTAGTCTGGATGTTCTGAATCAAGGCTTTATGAAAAACTACATTAAACTCCAAATACACGGTTCTGAGACCATCCTGAGACAGTTTATGTTGCTGTGTCCTAGCATTTTCCTACATGTTTGCTGGTGGCATATGAGAACGATGACATCTTCATGAAGGAATAAGGTTATGGAGAAGTTTGCAAGCTGAAGTTAGTATTATTCTTTAGAATACTACTGCTTCTTTTTTCTCCTTTCCCTCCTCATTTTGCATGTGGTTTTGATATGCAGAGCATATGGGTTAAGTTTTGTACCTATGCAAACCTAATCACCAAGGCCCTGAACTGCTTATACTATGATATTTAATTTGTGATCCGTGTCTGGAGAAGTTTGTAGGGGCTGGTGTAATAGCTGTGAATCTGCAGGATCTCACAGTAGAGAAATTTGCTTTGCTGAAACCATGCAGTGGGTAGGGAATTCTGCTGAGCATGGTCACTTTTGCTGAAGAGCTGTTATGCTTGGGTTGTGCTCTGTAATATTTAAAAATGAGATGCAGTCTTCTGTATCAGTATAAAGATCAGGTTTGTGCTTAGATTTGACATGTAGTGAGCAGTCTGCCAAGATGAGCCTGGTGTAGTTAGATTATATCTCTATTTTATGGATTAGTTGTGATGAAGATGTGCATAGGTGGAAGAGAAAATTTCAGTTGCTCTGTGAGTGATGATACAGTGGCACCGCTACAGAGGCTGCCTACCTTGTCTGGAGTTGCTTTTCCAAGCTTTCAAGTGTTTGCTTGTTTATAAACTTTAAATGTGATGATTTTTGTAGTTATATCATGGGTTTCTAAAGGATTAAACTGTTTTCTGACAGACTTTCCTGTAAAATACTTCTCATTTAACTCCAGAATAGCTCAGTGTTGGTTGGTTGGTTGATTTGGGGTTTTTTGCCTGGGGATTTCCTTAATTGAAAAGAAAAATACCTAAAGCTATTAACATTTTCCAGCTACAGGATTCTGACATAGGGTTAATGTATGCATGTATGCCCAAGACAACATTTCCTATCAAAAGAACTGTGGTTTCTTCTTCTTGGTTCCCAGGACATTTATATTGCACCATGTCCCCTTTTCCTGTGTCAGTATTACCCATTGCTATTTAGGCTTCATAGATCTATAAGCTCTGTAACCCTGTTGGGTTAAATGTAACTACAGAAAGCTTTTAAAAATTGAATTAGTTAACAAAATTCCATTTTCCCCATGAAAAAAAAAGGAAAAAAGAACAAACTTCCTCCCTTAAAATTCAAATCTATCAATCTATTCCATAAGGTAGGTTATAATACATATGGAATTTAAGCCAAGCCATTTTGGAATTGTCAATAAATAGGAAAATATTCAAGAAAGGAGATCACATAACTCCTTCTGGAGCCCCTCTTTCTTAACTGCTTTGCCATTTGTCTTAAGTATTCTAGAGATCTCCTCATAGATAAAATATAAAATGATCTGGTTTAATGTTCGTTATATTCA
Organism: Micropsitta finschii; assembly: GCA_034783455.1. Taxonomy (NCBI): domain Eukaryota; kingdom Metazoa; phylum Chordata; class Aves; order Psittaciformes; family Psittacidae; genus Micropsitta; species Micropsitta finschii. The sequence goes on along the minus strand of JAVHNF010068330.1, from coordinate 4,879 downwards.
GGGAAAGAAGTCAAAATCTCAGAACCAAGAATAAAGGCAAATGGGAGCATAACTTCCAGCCTTAAGGGTTGAAATCAACTTGAAATACAGCCATTTTTAAAGATTCATTAAGTCGTTTCCATATTAACTCTGCATGTCACCTTATCCATTTTGTGTTTCTCCTGTCTCTGCTTTCTTCTTGTGTTTCAAAACTAGATTAAGAATTTTTGTAGCAAGCACTTGTATTAATAGGTGAAAAGTATGGGGAAGAAGCCATGGACGTATACAATAGATCTTAAAACTGCCTCAATACATAGGGGGGTTAGACATATAAAAATAAATAGAAGAAAAGGAGAGATTATCTGGTAGTAGAAATCTCAGATATTACTTGTAAGAATGGTAGGTAAAACACTGTAAAAACAAATGTTCCTTTGTTCCTTTTTGTATAAATACATTTCTAAGCTCTTATCCCCACAGCAGTGCAGATACTAACACATCCTTGTGACAGAGTCTGTTCTTTGCAAACTTGATGCGTCCAAGAGCAAAATGTGTATTTTGAGTAGGACAGGAAAAGTGCGCAAGGAACAGCCACATGATCAGGTTTTCATTAGAACCGTTATGTTTTGTAATATGAATCATTTTGATTTGACCCTGAACATATGGGTAGCAGGAACTCCCCTTCACCCACCAGGGAGTAATGTCAGTTGGACTTTTTTCTGCTTGCAGTTTAAAACCCAAATGCTGTTAATTTTGATCTCGGAGAGGCATGGTAAAAGGCTGCCAAATATACATTACAGATTCTTCAAAAATAAATGGTTGTCATCTTTCCAGAGAGCTGAGAGGAGCTGTATGCTCTGTGCTCTACTGCTTTAGATATTTAAGTCTTTGGCTTGGGTAGGAAATTGGAACATTTCAATTCGAATGTGTGGCCAACTGTGCTCTGGGATTTTAATGTTTCCCATTTAATGAAGTATTCACTTTCCTGTGACATCTAGGCAAAAACGCCTCTAGAACTTGTTAGAATTGAATATGAATTGTAAAGAGTTACCAGTTTCAGAAATTCTTTTCATTAAGCTGATTTCAAGATTACACTGAGGTTTCTTTCTCTTCTGTTGTGATGATGTTGGTTTTGAGTTAGGAGGAGGTCCCAGGTGTTCATCCATCCTGTATTCATGGCCTTTCAGTCATACAAATTAAATGGGACTGTGAAAATGGCCAATTGTTGTTCATGGTTTTTATTAAATTGAAGGGGAATGTGGTTTAAAGCACCTAGTGTAGTGCCATTCTGACTGAACTTGCACTTCCTGAAAGGCAAGGCTGTTGTCCTTGTTGAGTTTTTGCTTTTCCCTGATTTTGTGTTAGTCTGTTGTGTTGCCACACTTTTGTCTTTCTTCATATATCTCCTGCTGCCATCCATAATGCTGCTACCGTGATAGAAGAGATTTCTTAAGATTTGTCTGCTTTTCCCAGTTACATACGGTGTTCCATATAGGAATATAAGCACTTGCTAGGGTGGTTCCTCAGATTGCAGTGCCTCCATTGCACCGCATGCTCAGTTTTCTCAAACATCACTCTTCAGAAGCCGCTCTGAGAGGTATTAACCTCATTTCACTCGATGGGAAATTGAGGCAAAACAAGGTGTTTTGGCAAAGGCACATCTGAGACTACAACCAGAACTCCTGACTCCCAGAGCAGTGCTTTAGATGTGGCAGTTCGCTCTCAAATAATAAATTGCAGTGCAGCATGTTTGTACTCTAAACCAGATTTTAAAAAGCCCAAGCTCTTTTCTGTAAGAAACAGGAGTCTATTCCTGATCAAAGTATTCTCCTGTGCATAAACCCTACCTTGACAATACTGCTTTTGTTTAGATTAGCAATGATTTCATAGCCAGCTTGTCTCCTTGCTTGGCAATAAGTGGTTGTGTGAGAGGAGAGCACTTTTCCACTAAACTCTACTCACTGACATGTGATTGGATTTCTTGTTCTTTCTAGGTGATCACAGATCTGGAGGAGCAGCTGAACCAGCTCAGTGAAGACAACGCAGAACTGAACAATCAGAATTTCTTCCTGTCCAAACAACTTGATGAGGCCTCAGGGGCCAATGATGAGGTTGTCCAGTTGCGAAGTGAAGTGGACCATCTCCGTCGAGAGATCACTGAGAGAGAGATGCAGCTTACCAGTCAGAAACAAGTAAGGCTTTACAAGACTGGATCACAATCTCTTTGTGATAGCTAGCTAATGATCTGGAAGGCAAACAAACTCTTCTCAATCTGGAAACCTAGCAGGAATGAGTATTCTTCCAGGGGCAATGGCATTTAAGCCTTCCTTCCCAGAGTAGTTGAGTGAATGGGAAGTTTTGGTATTCCTTATTGTATTTTTATGCACTTTTATTTAGGGATTTTGCACTCTGGAGGTGTTTTCATTTAGAATTATTCCTTTTAATTTTGTGACCCTGGAAATGTCAAAGTTTACCTAATGAGATAGAACTGACATTAAGGCACTCACAAGTGAATGTATGGAAGCCTTGAAATAAATGGGTTGTGATTTACCAGCTTATGTTTGCTGCCAATTTGCATGTACTGTAATTTAAATGGTAAGGCTGAAGCTTAAAGTGCACGCTTGATGTGGGATGTGAGAATTGATAGGAGGATTTATTTTTAGACTATGGAGGCCTTGAAGACAACATGTACAATGCTGGAAGAGCAAGTAATGGACCTGGAGGCCCTGAATGATGAACTCTTGGAGAAAGAGCGTCAGTGGGAAGCATGGAGAAATGTTCTAGGGGATGAGAAGTCCCAGTTTGAATGTCGAGTTAGAGAGTTGCAGAGGATGCTGGATACTGAGAAGCAGAGCAGGTCTCTCTCCCCTCCTCCCCTTTTATTAACTTTTATGAAAATGCTCGATAGAAGCTAGTGCAAAAATTATATTTAGCATAAGATATGGGAGTTGGAACTAAATATAAAATCTTGTGAGGTAGTTCTAAAAATGGTTTATTAGTTAATAGTCATTCACCAGTGATATTGTTCCTTTGGCTGCTTTGCAAGTGAGCGGTTCGTGGGGAGTGGTATTTATCATTGTATTTTATAAAATGTCCTGGTTTATTATCTTCTACTTTATTACATGGAAAAATAGTGTTTGCTCCTAACTGCGCCTGTGGGGTCTTGACATTTTCAGGCTGTAGTTCTAGCCGGGCTGGAATGGGGTTATATAATGTAAAAGTGTTGCAGCAAACAGTCTGGCTTTCTAAAGTAACATCTTGAACTTGAGGCAGCCCCCTGAAAGAGGTATTGCTGCCACTGCACTAGGGAGAGGTCAGGCCCAGAAAGGAGTTAGGTAACATTATTTTCCATTTTAATACAGAGTGAGAGCAGATCAGCGTATCACTGAATCTCGCCAGGTGGTAGAACTGGCTGTCAAAGAACACAAGGCAGAGATTCTAGCCCTCCAGCAAGCACTGAAGGAGCAAAAACTCAAAGCTGAGAGCCTTTCTGATAAGGTACGTAACTTTCAGCCCTAGGCATTACTAATTAAGTGAGGTACTTTTCTAGAGATATTACTTGTAGAAAAGTGGCCTTGGGCAGCTTTTTCAAGATGTCAGAACAAATGAAAAAGATGGGAGGTCATAGAACAGAATTCTGTCTTCCAGCCAAAGACCTCAGATTTCCTTTAGAAAATGACTAAAGCAAGAAAGCGTCCTGTGATGCCCAGAGTGTACAGTGAAGTCCTTCAGTAACTTGATATCTGCATTTGAGCAAGGGCATACCAAAATGCTGGTTGGTTGGGTTTCCTCCTTAGACCAAATACAGGATAATTGTATCATTTTTCCATATGTGTTCTTGGTGAAGTTGGATTTTAAGATTGTGGAACACTGCTTGTTATTGTTCAATATTATTCTGACCATCTATCCCACCTGCCTAGCTCAATGACCTGGAGAAGAAGCATGCTATGTTGGAGATGAATGCGCGCAGTTTACAACAGAAGCTTGAGACAGAAAGGGAGCTCAAGCAGAGACTTCTGGAGGAGGTAACCTAGGAAATTCATGTAACTTCAGAAGAAGGTTCCACATCTCAGCGGGAGGGAGTTGTGAGAATAGCAGTGTTGCACATCCACCTTTTTTCTCTGTAACTGGAGAGATTAATAAATTGGGGGGTTGTTTTTACTTAAGACTTTGCAATGTGTGAAGCCATGCCAGGGAGCAGTAAAAGTGAGCTGCTCCTCAAGGGAAGGAATACTGGGAGCAAAGGGAGATAGCACATGAGGCAAGGGCAGTGACCTTTCAGCCAGTGGGCACAGTCTCAAGTACCTGAACAAGAACAGCAGAGTAGGTTTGGTGAAGGTAAATCACTCAGCCAGCAGCCCAGTGATGATTACAGAAGCCTGTAGTGATGAGGTGCATCATAGGTGAGGTCTGCAAAGCAATGTCCATGCCCAAGTACAGCATTCCTACAACGTAGCTCTGACCAGAGCAGATGTGAGTTCCATAGCTTAAAACCAGCTTGGAGCCAATGTGCTGAGGGAGCATGGGTGCAGGTCACCGGTAAGGCTTCTTAGAGCTCCTTATTCATAATATAGCTTAGTTCACGTGTCTGATCCAAGGTTACACACCTGCACCATATCAGTGAGATACCGAATGCAGGCAGCCAGACCTGGGTAGTGAGGGAAGAGGTTGCAGAGGAGGATTTCAGGGAAAGGGTGCTTACAGGTAATTAGGGCAATTAGAGCCTTTTGGTGTAGTGGTGGTACTGACAAGTCATGCCAGAGTTGAGAACCCCATTATGCATTGCAGTGAAATCATTCTGACTCTTGTTCTGTAACACATGAGTGTTAATGATTTTCCTATTTGGGGACTTTCTTATCATGACAGTATAAAACCCGAAAGAGTTAGGTGTAGTTTGTCGTAT
>JAVHNF010068328.1:21004-31698 GCA_034783455.1 Micropsitta finschii | reverse complement strand
TAAACTTCCCCTGTTTAAGTTTTAACCCATTACCCCTTGTCCTGTCACTACAGTCCCTAATGAAGAGTCCATCCCCATCATCCTTGTAGGCCCCTTTCTTGCCATTGCTTTGAGGCATGACCAGTAAGCTTTGTGTACACAAATGCACAGTAATCCAGTCTTAACAAAGTCACTGTTAGTGATCTGGTTTGCCTTCTTCCTTTTACATTAGGTCTTTAGACACAGGGAACAGAGGATATCGCTTCTTTCCCTGACTAGAGTTGCACTTTTATTACTGCTCCATTGTTAACCTTTCCTGTGCCGCCACACGCTGTCCCTTTTGTTTTGGCAGTGTTCACAGCCCCCCCATCCTCCAGGACATCATTAACATGTCCCTCTACTTTCCATAAGCCGTTAGCAGGAAATCCTTTCTCTCCCCACCTCTCTCCACAGGAGTCTGCCTCTCCGGAGTCTGCTCCCGCTGTCACTTGCTGTCAGAGCAGTCCCCAGCATCGACCGTTCCTGTCCTGCACCTCTGCTGCACTACTGACCTTTGCCTCCTGGCACTGCCGAGTCACACGACCACTGCTTGAATTTCTGCTTCAAGGCTGAGGGCTGATCACCGCTATGGGAGAAGGGAGCGACTGGAAAGGGAGAGGAAAGGCAGCAGGATTACTCCTTCCTCCCAGCTCCTCACACAGCATCTCTGGGCTTCACTCTTGTTTCTCCATTTCCCCACCAGGCACTGCCCCAGCATCACCGCCCCTTGGGCTGTCTCTTTCCACTTCACAAGTGGTAACTGCCATCCTCTCAGCAAAGGGAAAAGGCATTTCTGCTCTCAGCATCCCACAGCTGCCCACAAGGGCTCCTCCCCACCGCTGATAGACAAGGACTAGCTGGGATGACCTGGCCAACAAAGCTAGAGAAGCCTGAGACGCACCCAAGCAGCACCTGGTGGCCATAGCTGATTGTCAGCAGGGTCTGTCCCTGCCCCAAGCAGCTGACATCAGGTCCCCCTGGGATGCTGTGGAGCTGAAGGACTGGGGTTGGTGGATCCCTGGTCCACAGCTCTGAGAAAACCAGCCCAAACAAGAGGTGTGGCTGCCTTCCCAGCCAGAAAGAGGCAATCTTCCATGTCAGAGAGCAGAAGGAGCACTGGAAGGACATCAAACTGAGAGGACAAACAGGGTGGAACTGATTCCATCCAGCTGCAGGCATTTACATAATAGACATATGTATCACTTATCACACCCCAATCAGTTTCCAGTCAATACCCCTGAATGTTTGAGTTGGTGATAAATCCTTTGGGCTGTTGATGTGGCCTGCTGACACCTAGCACACTAACTTCCAGGGCTCCGGAACTAATGACAGCAAAAGGAAGGGCAGCAATTTATCCTTACAGCATGCCTCTTCCAGAATCCATCATCTTTACTGACAGTTTGCACAAACATGCCATGAATGATCTTTCATAGAAAATGAGAATGAAACGGTGGTGGCAATCTCCACAGACTGTGTGTGCAAGTGTAACCTCATGAATTGTTCTAGTATACTGTAAGACTCCTGGAGGTGCCAGGGCTGTGAAAAGCCACTTTTTCCATTAGGACATGAAGTTTGTGCAAGCCCCTTAGAGAGCTCAAGTACAGGTTCAGCTGCCTGTACACTTGTGCTCCCATTTCCATTTCTTCCTCACCCCTTTCATTCATGTAATTAAGTTCTTTCTTTGTGGTATGAAGGTAAAGAATTGTTCCACAGTTCCAAAGAGGCTCTGGAAGATGGGGATGTGCAATCATAGAGAAATGATGATCATAGAATCCTCAATCTGGGAACACTGAAGGGGCCTCAGGGTAAACAGTAGAAGGTTTGGGAGATATATGCAGACACATGCAAAGTGAGACCTTAGAGAAAGCCCCAAAGCCCCTGAAATTCTGAAGATGGCCATGCTTCAACTAGTCTAGAGACCTGCAGAAGCCCCTTCCCACCTAACTCTGTCATTCTAAGAGGATGGGTATAACAGAACCATATGGCATAATGCTGTGGTAGTCCTTGCTCCTGCAAACCAAACATCTGGTTTGGCTGGTTTGTGTCATGTCGCAACTGCACCTTTGAATCCTCAATGTTTAAGTAGTCAGGAAAGATTCTGTTCCTAAACGTACCTTTCAAATATTCAGCATGCAGGTTTTATGAGTCCAAATGGTGGTGCTTACATCCTTTCTCATGACAAAACAGTTCCCTAGTAAAAGCTGTCTCCTGGTTAGAAGATATTCCCCTCTGAACTTTGATTTCTTTGCTTTTCTCCCAGCACTTCCCCAAGACCTCTCTCTTGCAACCAGCCTACACATACTCACCAAGGAGAACAGTAACAAGGGCAATGCACAGCAGGAGGAGCAGCAGTGAGATCAGCCACGGGAGCCATAGGGGGTATTTCTGGGGATGGTGCTGTTGCTTCTTTGTCTCAGAAGGTACTAAAAATGAAGGAACACACCAAACACAACACCACAGTCAACTGTGCTTCAGTCGGTCCACATACCAAGGGTCTATAACTCAAGGGGGAGCTACTCCTAAAAGATGCTATTACAGTTCTGATTTGGCACGGGAACACGAGGTTATACAGCATGAGAGAGGGGCAGACTGGGACAGAGCAGGGGACCTCTGTGGTTTCTGGTGTTCACAGTGCTCGCAGCCCCAGACCAGCTAATGAGCTAGGGATATTAATTGCTGGTGTTGGGGAAGAGGTCTTCACAAAGCCCCAGAATCTGGACTGAAACCATGTCCTTCTAGATTAAGCCCACAGTTGCTGAATACAGCATTGCTCTGTCCATGATACTTGAGACGTTCACACGAAGATTTCATGCTTACTTCTCTCCAGAAAGCTTTTTATGCCTGCTTCAGTTCCTTCACAGCTTTTTGGACTTCCTGTGTAGAAAGTTGGTGTAAGCCACATGAGGACAGGAGACAGAAAATGTGCAAAGCTCTGGTGCCACAGAATCACTGGAAGATTCGAAAAACCAAACCAAACCAAACCTTCCTGACCCATGGTTCACTGATCTGCTGCAGTAAAACTAGGCTGTGCCAGGCTGGATGCCTGAGGAGAACAGAGGGCTATGTCCAGCAGCCTCGGTGAAATATCCCACTTGGGATTTGGACTTGCCAGGGCTTGACTTTTCTCTAGAGGGATACTGCCAGAACTGAAGAGGTTTTGGGAGCAGGCAGGAGGTCAAAGGGAAGAAGAAGCAAATACTTGTTAGGAGACTGTTCTAGGCTGTGGCAGGTACACAAGCCAAGGAAAACAGGAAGGTAAAGAAACAGGAGCACTCAGTGAAGGACAGGACTAAATAAGCTTCATGAGAGACTGCAATTAACAGTAAGCTTTAGAGAGACCTTGTTCACTGTTCAGCATGAAACTCCCAAGTCTGCCAGTGGCCACTTGTGCCTGCAACCCATGCCTAGTAAGCAAGACTCCCAGAAACTTGCTGTCTGGGAAAGCTCTCTGATTGCTTCCCAAAGGCTTGGGGCAGACTGCTACAGCAGGGCAAAAAGCACCATCTTTCATTATCAGAAACCATTCAGAAGCTGACAAGACTCAGATTTCCCCGGCCAGATCATATTTTTCTAGTCAGAGCTTTTGTCTGTAGGGAAAACAAGGACCCTGGTCATGATCTGGAGTCCAGCCACCTACTTCAGACAGCAGATCCGAGCAGTCCAAGTGGTTTTTCAATGTACTGCATGTCTATAGTTTGACTGTTCATCCTGTGCACCCCTCACTCACACGCGGGTGGCAGAGAGAACATTGCAGTGTGAATGCACCTCACCAACACAACTGAAGCACAGTAGATCTTGGCATACTCAGTGGGCTAATCTCCTTGCAAATGCTTCTTACAGTTAGCCTGCATGCTTGCAATATGTCCAGCATGATCACAGCACAACAAACCTGGGAAGTATCCAACATCTCCTAGGCACATGTAACCCAGTTGGAAATACAGGAACCCTAACTGCACTGTGGTGTGAAACTCCTCCCTGTACTCTCTGCCATCTCCTGCCACAGGTTATATGTTGATTAGCTGCTGCCTTCTCCTCTCTGCCCTCCAATGACTGCCAATTTCAGTATATCTAAAGCCCAACCCAGGTATGCTTGGCCATTGCCAGCACAGAGCCTGCATGGCCAGAATAAGTACTGCAGAGCAGCAGCAGGACTCCCCCAGTCTTTCAACAATTTTCAATCATAACTCTCATTTTAGGAGCATATCATGAAGCTGTGTGAGAGATATTAGCACTGCATGCAATGGTACCACTGAGGGTTTCTTTGAATTCAAAGCTACACACCCAAACCTATAGCATTAGCAGCACCAGCAGCTCAAGGAAACATGGCTCAGTAAGGTTCTTTGGAATAGGCCATAGTTCAATTAAGAACTTCCACCATCCCCAGCTCACCATGATGGAAATGCCAGCTGTAACTAGAACCAGCTCATCTTGGTGCATTGAAACCAGTGAACTTTCAAGTCAGTCAGGAGTATGTACATTCTTTATTTCCATGACTCATGCTTCAGAGCAGGCAGAAAATATCCTGGAGCTGATGCCTGCTCTGTTTGGAATTATAAAACTAAGATAAAGTAGTAAATAGGCACATTAATATCCTTAGCAGCAAGAAATATTTATTTGCTCATTCATTTATTTACACACACATACTTTAACCCCTCTGGAACCTGCTGTTGTGTGGGGTCCTGTATTTAAGGGTGGAAGAAATGAGCCACCAATGGAACATCTCTATGTGTTCCTGTTCATGGCATGATGATTACAGAATACATACTGATCAGAACATAACTCTGCACAAAGCCCAGAAAAGGCACCATTTTACAGCCAAGACTTTTAATAGCCATAAGAATTTGTTTGTTCGTTGTGTTAATGATTATTCAGGAGTGGTAGGTATCAAATCACAGAATTGGATCTTTCTACAGATCTGAGATAATTCTTTCTCTGCATATTCTAGGGTGTTTTCTTCAAGCCCATTTTTCCTTGTAACTTGGGTTCTCTCTCTTCTCCAAGGACTCGGCTCTCAACCAAGAACAATGGACAATACAAGTTTCTGCATTCAGTGCCACCTCTCACAAAGCTGCAGAGGACAACTGACTGCTCTGCTATGAGGAGGCATGTTGGTTCTCTACTACTGCTCTTTTCATGGGCAGGAATCTATAGCCTTACGCTCCCAGAGGCAAGAGCAGTAGCAGCCAGGGCTTGGGCTTATTTGCTGTCATTTACTGCCCCAGGAGCCACTCAGCCCTTGCAGCAGATCAGATTGTTGCAATTGTCTCTATTGGTACTCAGCATTTGTCCAACAATTACTCTCTCATTGAAGACAACATACAAAATTCCTCCAGTCTCCTGCTCATGTACTGGTAAACAACTCACTTTTATCCACCATTTGTCAAGCCCAGGTAGGAAGCAGAGTCACAGAAATCAGTCTCTGTTCCCTGTTTTTCATCCCCCTTCCCCTGAATAACCCATCCTTACCTTTGACCACTGCAGCTGGTGATGTATTCTTGAACTTCACCTCAGCATAAGTGATTTCTGATGCCATTTAATCACAGCGTGATCGCTGGCCCTGTCCTTAGTTTTGTCACGTAAAACGTGGGTCTTTTAGGTGCCTGGTTCCAGTGGGAGACACCAACAAGTTACTGAGCCTTTCCCATCTGCTCCTCCACCTTCTGTCTGTCAAAGAAGGCCGTGCTGAACACCAGAAGTACTGGTGATAACCTAAGAATTCCTGGGGATTCAAAAATGCCTTGTTTCTTAGCCCAGGACATCAGACCTGACAGTATGGAAACTTCTGAGAGAGAAAAGAAAAATGAGAAACTAACAACTGAAAAGGAAGTTGCATTCTTACTTCCCCATGTCAGGTTCTCAGCTGATAGGTTTCCTTTTTAAGATCTCTTAGTTTGTTTTTCTTTTTCCATCCTTCCTTTTTTAACTCTCTCCCCTTATCTTCACGACTTTCTTAGTTTGTTAGCAGTTCTACCATTGCTCTTAGGTTTACAGCTATCCCAGATCATAGCCCAGTTTAAGCTGAGGCACATCCATGTATAGAACACATTCTGCCCTCACTTGTCATCTGTGGTTAAGATGTGTTTGCTACATCAAATATTGCATGCCATGTCCCATCCTGGGAAGTCAGCCCCACTTGGCAAGAGAACAAATCACAAAAGAGGAACTGCCTCAAAAGCGAGACTGGGGAATTTCAGCCTTAGACACAGGAATAGAAATAATCAGAAGTTTGATATATTCAAGAAGAAACAGAGAAGAACGAGGCCAGGGTTGGGGAGGAGAACAAGGGAAGTAGGAAAAAAAGAAGTAAAATGGTGTTGCTGGTTTGAAAGGTTGTTGGGAAGGGCACATGCAGACACCTTTCCACCACAACCTGTGGAAATTCAGAGCAGTGTTTGCTTCAGGCAGTCAGGCTCCAATCCTGAGGCTGAAAAGGGATGGTTTATATTTTTTTCTCCAGTAGTGTCTTTTATCTCCCTCTTCTGCTTTCTGGTAAAGGCCTCTGATAGTACCTTGAGGAAAATGTCAGACTACTGCTTAGTCTGACTTCAAGCCGGGGCAGATGTTTAAAGGAGACATTTAAGGGAAATGGCTGCTGAGATGCACGTTGAATCAGGAAGGCTTCTGAGAGGAAATGCCAGTGAGTCAGGATACCATGGAGAAAAACGGTTCAGTCACCAGACAGGCCTCAGGAATCACAAAACAGCTTTGATTGGAAGGGTCCTTAAAGCTCACCCAGTTCCAACCCCCTGCCACAGGCAGGGATACTTTCCACTGGATCAGGTTGCTCCAAGCCCCTGTGTCCAACCTGGCCTTGAACAATGCCAGGGATGGGGCAGCCACAGCTTCTCTGGACAACCTGGGCCAGTGCCTCATCATCTTCATCATAAAGAATTTATTCCTTATAGATAATCTAAATCTAGCTTTTTTTTCAGGTTAAAACCTATGCCCCTTGGTCTGTCACTACAGGTAGGGGTAAAAAATCTTCATCTTTCTTATAAGCCCCCTCTAAGTATTGAAAAGCTATGGTAATGTCTCCAAAACAGCCAGAAGGAAGGAGGAGCAAGCTTTGCTTGGTTAGTTTGCCTAGATGGAATTTCTTCCTTCTTGACTTGAGATGCTCACAGGACATCCAGGGAGCTAACACAGAGGGTACACAGAGCTGAGCTGGAGGTGAGACAGGACAGTGCAAGGAAGAATATGCATCAGACAATAGAGAACAATGTGGCAGAAGGTAAGGGGCAAGTAAGGGAAGTAATGCATGTCTGTCACAGATTATGGAGAATCTGCCCCATGTACATATGAACGAAGCATATGTAGCTGGATTTCTTTAGCAAGGGGCCTCCTCACGCCTCTTGTGCACTGAGCTGGCTTCACTTCTTTTTGTATTGTGTGCAAAGACAGTAATTTTTACAGAATGCTACAGGACAGAAGCCTGGTCCCTTGAGAAGATGCACGCTTCCTGCTTTTCTTTCCAGCATCCTTCCAGCACTTTCTTTTGTCTTCAGGCTTGGCCTTCTCACAGCAATTAAGCTTCCCAAAGTGTTTGCTGAAACCTAGTTATGCTAGAACTGAGATTTCAGTCAGAGCAATCTTCTGCGTGCTTCCCTCCTGTTCTGGCCAACCAAACCACAACAGGGGCAAAGGCTTACTTCCCTGCAGGGTTTCAAGCTTTCCACTATGAAGAAATACAGGAAATACAATCAGCAGATAGAGGAGGAAGTCACAGCGTATCTTCATGAGCTTTTTACCACTGAAACATCTCCAAACACAGCTGAGGCAAATTCAGGATCTAGCTGTTGACTTTATTAGAACACACTAGCTTATGCTCAGACATCAGGAGACAGCTCAATTCTTCCATCTCAGCCATCAGAGTTGTTGCTTGCTGTCAAAATTCAACCCTGGAATAATACTTCCATGGCATACAAATGCTGGGCCCTTGCGCAACAGCAGTGAGGTAATATACCTAAGAGTAAACTTTGTCCTTTAAATTTCATAGCACCACTGGCACGTAAACAGGGAAAAGTAAACCTTGCTTAAAAACAAACAAACAAAACCTAAAAACCCCTCGTACTTTATTTCCTTGCATTGCCCCTGCTGTTCCTCAGGTCCTCCCTTCCCCTTCCACCTGTGTTCTGCCCACCCCATGCAGAACACCCTTGTCCTCCCACAATACATGTATTTCCCCACAAAATCTTTCATCTAAACCCCACTGAGCACTGCCACGTACCTCCCACTCTCCTAATTCCTGCATACCTTACAAGCCCCAGCTCCTTTCCAGGACTTGTGTATTTGCTCAACACAACAGTCCTGTTTTCCCTTCCTTACGCTCCAGCTGCTACCATTAGTTGGTTGCTCTGCGAGCTGTGTGGGTACCATTTGGCTAGCTGACCCAAACAGAAAGCAGCAGAGGCACTAACACCCTTTCTCCTCTACCTGTTGATGAAGTTTGGGTAAAGTACTATCTGCAAGCTTTTTACTTGACAGCCAGTTTCACCCAGTTTAGTAAGCAGGTCCATGTAACAGCAGGAGACAGCACCATTGCACATGTCTTCTTTTGAAAACCAAGCTGAAGCAGGTGGGTTAAAATAGAGCTCATAAGCAGAGACAAGGACTTGAATCCTAAAGCTGGGATCCCACCCATTCCTAAAAAGAATCCCCTTTTGAAGTTGAGCACAGCTGTGGTGGAAGCTGCAGGGAAATGAGACACTTGTTATAAGCCAGCCAGAATATGGAAAGGGATAGCTGAGCAAATTTAGTCATCACAAGTGGCATGGAGGCCATACAGAGACATCACATTGGCAGCCCAAAGCCAATACCTGGTACCTCTTTAGAAGATTTGACAAAAGGCAAAAGGAAGCTGACGTGGCTAAAATGTCCAGCCAAAGGCATTATCAGTATGCATTCTTCAACAAGCTGACCTTGCATCCAAACGAGGAACACTGAAGTGATCATAACCTCCAGTAAGTGTTACAGCACAACAAAGCAAAGGTGAAAAAAAGAGACTGAAAAACACCAGCAGAAGCCATCAGAACTAGTAATAAATCCTTTCCTATAGCTAATGAAAGCAGAAACCTTTTCACAAGCTTTGAGGACAACTGAAGAGCAGGGTACAAAAGAAGCAGTCAGAGAGAACAAGGACATCAAAACAAAGCTAAAGTAATTACCTGTGACAGTGGAAGAGAAACTCCTACATAAAACCCCTGTTTTGTGGGAGACTAAACCAAAGGACCTATCCAAAATAAAAGGGATTGTGCAAAAGGTATGGAATTAGTAGGCCTAGACAAAATGGTCCTGGGGTTCCAGGGAAACTCTGGGGGGAGCAGTTGATAATAGCAGTGGGAGGCCTCTCGCCTTAAATTGCCTTTTAATCAGCAAATCACAGGATGGCAAGGAGTATATCAGAGTGTGGGGAGGAGAGAAGTCCAGGGAGATTTAGGAAGTTAAAGGTTTGACATCTGTAGTGGCCAAGTTAATAGAAATTATAACAAAAGAATAAAATGAATAGACATGTGTATAAGTATGACTTTGGGAAGAGCCAGTAAAAGACTTGTAAGGAACTTCTGCCTCCTGTAGTTCTTTGAAGAGATCAATAATCATGCATGAGGATAATCTAGCTATCTGTGGAGTTCCTCAGCAAACACTTCTAAGGAAAGTGGATAGTCATGGGATAAGAAGATCTTTTCATGGTAAGCAGACAGGAAAGATGAGTAGGAATTAATGGTCAATTCCCACAGTGGAGGAAGAGCATCTACAGAACTCTACCAGGTCTGTAATAGGATACACACTAACATTTCCTTAAAAAATATGGCAAAGAGAAATGACAAAATCTGCTAATGATTTTTGTCAATCAAATACCATATAAATCAATCAAATACCAATCAAATCAATCAATAAGCAAACTGATCAGGGCAGTTATTCAAGAGCCAGTTGCAAAGAACTGCAGAAAGATGAGACCAAGCAGCAGAGTGGCAAAAGGGCAGAGTCCTGTGTATGTAAGCAATGCCCTTTAGGGAAGAGGGTAATAAAGCAAAGCACTTTAGGAAAATCAGCACTAACTTCACACATAAAATAGTGGGTTTGGAGGTAACTATTGCACACGTAAAAAAAATATAACTCAGACTATAACAGTTGTGTGAGAAAACCTGTTCTGAGGAAGAATGAGCAACAAATTGAACACCAGGCACGGTGAAAAAGGCACAAAGAATGAAACAGAAAATATTGTTATGGCACTGTCTTGTTATGTCCTCCTAACTCAAACCATCTGAAGACGTGTACAGCAGGTCCAGAAAAGGCTCAGAGAAAGACAAGGGTGAAAAAAATGGTATAGCATGACTGCTGCATAAAGAACAATAGAGATAGGACAGTTCTACCCTGAAGATGGGAAGAGACAGAGGTTTACAGAACCATCAAGGAAAGGCTGAGTGAGGACTGAGTCATTTCTGTTTCTTTTAATACAAGAACTATGGGTGCTAGAAGGAGTCAGTTAATGAAGAAAGGTGGTTCTTCACAAACACTCCTTTATCCAGGATGCTGGGCATCCTGAAAGCTTACTTGGCTTAAAGGTTGAAAGTGTCAAAAACATTAGACTAGAACCAAAAGGCCGCTCCACATGGCGTGGCCAATGGCGGAATCAGTCTAGCGGTAAGACGCCGATTGCAGCGGTAAACCCGCTGAAG
>JAVHNF010068326.1:7992-18738 GCA_034783455.1 Micropsitta finschii | reverse complement strand
TATCTGAATCCATGAAGAAAACTTGATTCTTATTTCTAGAGGAAAGCAACTGTGCATGTTCCTTGTGGGTAGATCCACATGCCCTTCTTAGAGGAGCAAAGGATAATCGGTGATTAAGAAGAACAAACTATATCTTGAAAGTCTGTTTTGCTTGGTAAAAGGTTCCTATTTTACAAGGACCTTCACTAAACTCTAGGGAAACTGTTCTTGGTAAAGGGCTCCTGTTCTGGGTATACTGTTCTGGGAGAGATGTGGATAGGAGAGGCCTTCTTCTGGCCTTCTGAAGCTTTACGATAGGCTTACCTTGAAAAGCGTAACATAGAATAACAGTGAAAGAAATAATGTTAATGCAATAGTGAAGTATATTTTATGAAGTAATCCCATAGGGAATCCCTTAGGGTTTACTATGCTAGCTTTGGGAGGGACCATGTAAGATGCTGGAAGCTTTGTCAGCAAATACCCTTTTCAGTTTCCTGCTGCCAGTTTTTACCTGTAGCTTTTAACACTTCTCTCTGAGATGCTTCAATTTGTAGTAGTCAAATAAAGAAATCTTGGTCAGGAAACACAGATTGGTCTTGAGCATGAAGATGGGAGCATACTCCTTGTGCTACTGTAGTACAGCTGCTCAGCCCATAATTGTATAGCCCTGTGCCACTCTTGATGGCACAGCGATAGAAGCCGGGATGATGAGGGATATGAATAGGCACTGACTGAAAAGAACAGACGTGCTTTAGATTTGCATTTTAAGAGTTGCTAAGCAAATGATCACCAACTGGATCACTACCAGTTTGTGAAAATCATTACCGGTGTGCGTTATGATGGTTAATGCAGGACGCCTCCAGTACTGGTGATAGCAGGTGTAGGTGTGTGCCTGTCATTGCAGTGCAGTGGTTGTGTCACATAGGGTTTACTGTTTGAAATTCCTCCTGCATTCATAATGTGAGAATATCATATATCTCAATCAAATTTCTTAATAGCAAAGAACAGTTGCAAAATCACAGCTTTATTAATTTACCAACACTGATTGAGAGAGACAGTAAGAGCTAATCAGTTTACAGATATTTTTATATCTATCTGTACAGATACAAAAATCTCTCCCCCTTTGTGTTCAGTAGCGATCTTATACTGGTATTCTTCATAGGTAGATATGTACTGAATTTAGGAAACATCTTAATGAACATTGTATTCCTTACACTGAAGTTCTTCATTTACTCTAACTGACCCCCTCCTGAAATGCAGAAGCAAGAAAACTACCATTTAATAAAATACGAACTTGAAGAATAATGTCCTAGTCAATACCTAGGTACTGTCACCTTGAAATTAATGAATTAAAGTAGGGCATTCTGATTTATATAGCACCTGTTTATTCTGGACATGAAGCAATACTGAATTGGTCTTCGACAAGACACGTAAGCTTTTAACATTGGAGGATAATGAAAAGGAATATGCAGGTGGTGCTTAAGGCTGTAGGTAATTATATTTTTCTCACCAATTTCCCACACTTCAACATGTTCTCACATCTTTAGATATGGGTAAAGACTTTCTGTATTCTAGTAGAATGTCTTATAACATGGTAGTAGAAAAAGTGGAATTGTAATACTGACTATATAAAGTTGGAGCCTGGTCAGATGAAGTAGCACTATATCTTAATACAGATAAAATGCATTTTTATTAACCTGCTTTCTAACCACTTCTGGTTTGGTTGCAGCTGTGTTAAGAAACAAGGCGAGAGCACTTAACTCCAAGCTTGCTAATTAGCTCCTTTATTTACTTCAAGTCATATTTATCCTTATTTCTTTTATCTGCAGATGGCAATAGCGGTTGGAGATGTCCAGCTTGTCAGAATGCTTCCACACAAGTCCCTAAAACTTACACTTGTTTCTGTGGTGAGTTTCTTGCTTTTGCAAAGATCAACAATTTTGTCATTTTGATTCTTTAATTGGAATTCTGCTACTGCTGCTTGTTTGCCTACATCCCTGAAATTAACCTTGTTTAAAAGTGTATTGGCACTGGAAGGTGGCTGTGTAGAGAATTATACATACGTTGCTTAAAACATTTAAAAATGAAATACTAAATCAGAAGTGATAAACATGTTCATATCACTGTAAAAATAGTTTTTAGGGAACAATGATAGAATTGGACCACTATCCCATAAGCTTTCCTTCTGTAGAAAGCCCGAAATCACATTCGTGTTGTCGTTCTTTGTGGCAAGATACACCAAAATACTACATAATTCCAGTATGCAACTATCTTAACCTTAAAATTGCTTTATAGTTTTATCATTTATGTTGATCAGAGACACATACAAGTTAAATAGGAAATAATATTCACAATTCTTCATATAAATACATCTTTAATAAAAGAGGTAGATGAGGCAAGTACCACATTCACTAAGCCTTAAGTATATGACGGAGAAATGCATGATGTTACTTAATTGCATATGTGCAAGTACCTTTCGTTTGAGATTTACACTGCTGAAGTTGGTGGTGATTCTGCGTAGCTTTTCCTTCCTTAAGTGAGAGTCACGGGAAAGCTACACCTTACTTTGTACAAAACAGTGTTCTAGAATTGAGACAGGATCTGAGAGTCGGTGAGCTTGTCCTAAAGAAACCAGACTTCTGCTGTAAATAGGTAACAATTTGTCTGAAGTTCTCTTATCTAAACGCCTGACTCAGGTAAGATCAGTGCAATGCAGGTAAGACTGGAGGTTTTGTATGAAAATGTGTGAAATCTGAGGAATACAGGGATAAAAATTCAAATAGAATGAATGTTTTGATTTGAAATGAAAATTACACTTTTAGGAGAGGTTGTCATTGTGTTAAATAGGAAAGAATTTTTTGCCCAGGGTTAAAGTTTATTTCATAGTTTTGGGATATCTACATTAGGAACCTCAAGTTGTCCATGGGGTTAATATTACCATGTTTAAACACAAGATTTTAATCTTTTATAGATAATTTCACGTTAACAATGTGGCATTTGGATATCACCAGTTGCTTATGTAGAACTATCTTCCATTTGATGGGAAATACTGTGTGTGCAGTGTGGTTAAGTATGGGGTTTTTCATCATCCCATGAGGAAATTCTGAGCATCTTTTTCTTCTGAATCTTCTAATTTTCAGGATTTCCCCTTGTATTCGACTAGTTTAACTGATAGTCAGGTGAATAAATACCATCTGTGGTGTTTATTTGTATTTTCTTAACTTGCAACTTGCAGAATATACGAAGACGTACTAAAAGAATTAAAATTACATAGCTTATATAATTATGTTTTTCAAAGTTGACTACTGCCAGTATTGAAAATGCAGCTTTTTTGTGTGATATTTTCACCAATTCAATATTGTATTCAAGGCAATAAATATGTTTTTGTTTTTGACATGGTTTAGGTAAGGTGCACAATCCTGAATGGAATAGAAACGAAATCCCACATAGCTGTGGGGAACTTTGTGGAAAAAAGAGGCAGGGTTTGGACTGTCCACATCTTTGTAATATGTAAGTAAATGTTGATCATATGAATATTGAAACGATCTAGAGATTATTTCTGAAGGCTGTATAGTTGGATATTTTTTGTCTGTCAGATATGCTTAGAGGTACATTTGGTTTATAGCTCAGATGCAGCCTGGAAAAAATGGAGGCTATTTGTGTTTGTATGCCCAAGGTGAGTTCATATGAGAATGAACAGGAGGTCAACAATAGTTGTAGCAACATTTCCATCATTTTAGGAACTGATCCATCTGCCTGACTTGGTTTCAAAAACCTTAACTGAAGTAGAGAAGTAGTACTGAATCGGGGTAACTTTAAACATGTATCCAGTGGTCCAGGCTTTTTAGGTGCTGCTTCTTCTGTGTGAGTGTTTGTCTTTATCTTAATCCAAGAGCAGTGGTACTTGGTTAAACTGAAGGACCTCTTACTTCTGTCCTTTGTTTCTTTTTCTTTCCTTTGGCTTGTAAACTGGTGAGGACTAAGAAGGTATTTTATGTATTTATCTGCTTGCTGAGACCACCAGATGATTTAACCAGAATCCCTCATGGAGACCCTAATCAGTATATATAACTCAGATTGGTTTTGCTGACATTTATTAGCATAATTCAATGAAGAGAGGCAAGAAAGTGCAAATCCTTTCGATGTTCTTTTTAGTAACGTGATAGTAGTATATTGATAAGGTTAACAGCATTAGTCAGGCTATTTCTGTGTAGGAATAGGCTTGCTAGTCAGAAAAATAAATTGCATGTTGCTTCTAGTCTATCCAGCTTAATTTTCCATGTATGGAAGCTGGTCCGTAATGCCTGTTCATAATTCTGTTTTGAGTCTTTTTTAATAGTCAGAAGCAATTATTTCTGCTTTTGGTGCACAATCAAAAACTTCAGTCATTCCAACAAATAGACTGTCATCTTAAACTCCTTCTAAGGTTTACTAAAACTCAGAAATTCACTAGAACTTTACTCTGAACTTTTTACTTAATGTGTTCTGTTTTAAATCTATTTCAACATCTTCTTGAATGAAAGAATGTTTCTGTACTTGTAATACTTATTTCCCACACATGAAAATATGTTAGATTCTTGCCCTCTGCTCCACTGAAGTACTGTGTGCCTGGAGTACTCTGTTCAGCTCTGGAGCAGCAGCATAAGAGGGATGTGGAGCTGTTGGAGTGAGTCCAGAGGAGGCCACAGCGATGCTGCAAGGGCTGGAGCAGCTCTGCTCTGGAGCCAGGGTGAGAGAGCTGGGCTGGGTCAGCCTGGAGAAGAGAAAGCTCCTGAAGGGGAGACCTTAGAGCAGCTCCAGTGCCTAAAGGGGCTACAGGAAACCTGGAGAGGGGCTTTGGACCTAAACATCCAGAAACACTCCAATGCCCCTTCCTGGTCAAGCTTGGTAAGAATGGGGACCAGCCCATTTTTGGGACCTAGTGCTGAGAGATTCTCACACTGACTGAGGACCTGCCTAAATCAAGGTACATCGACTCTCTGTAATCTCCGTACGTAATCTTTACATTTTGCATTTTATACAAACAAGGTTTCTACAAGAGCTGAAAGCTATGAGTGGACCAAGAAGAGCAGACAATAAAGGAAAAGGATGCATCCAAGCTTTGTTACTGAACAAAAGGGAAACCAATGCCTTCTCCACTCACATCCATTACAGACACAAGGAAATGTTGGTGGGAAGGGACCTCTGAAGATTTCTTCTCAAAGCTGGACTATGGCCAATGCTACGCCATGTCACCTGTGGTTTGCTCTAATTGCCTGTTAAAAGCACTATTTCTCTGTGACATGTCCTGGTATAGAAATACCCACATGGAGAAGACATTTTCCAACCAGAATATCTCAAGCACAACTTGTGTCCATTGTCCTTTGTCATCACTGATTGACTAGATTCCCATCACCACATCACTATACAGCACAGTGATGGAAAGGAAGATGTTGGCAAAGTTATCAGTCTGTGTGTGTCCCTGTCAGCGTGTGCACAGAAGGAAGGTTTCAATGGGGTCTTTCTATGTGCATTGGGAAGCTATCAGAAAAACCCTGCACTGACAGCCTCACCAAGCAGGCAGCCAGGAGCCCTGCCCCTACTGTGGAAATAAGATATGCTCAAACATTGAATGGGAGAGGATCCAAGAAACAGTGTTAAGCAGATTGTTCCTGGCAGGACCTGACAGTATGGCAGGGCCACTTGAGTCCTGTCCAGTTTGCTTGTATGTGGGAAGAAATTGTCAAAACCAAGTGCAACTGCTAAGCAAGATCTCCCAGTTACCTGCAGCTGGAAGAGTTTTGATGCTTCTTGGACCAAAGACAGGAGGTTCTGCAAGTGGCATTACTCCAATCATTTCAAGGAGCGTTGATGCATGCAACTAATTAGTTTTGAAAGGTGAGAGATAAAGGTACCCCACTTGAAATGACAAAAGTCCTTCATTCAGAGCACAGAGGAGAGAAGAGGGGGTTGCAGGAGAGGAACTTACTGTCTGGGGCTGGGCATGCATGTAGAAACAGAAAGAGTGCCTCCAGACATGTCCCCTTTTGCTTATAGCACCACATACCAGAATACCTCCTCCCACTGGGCTTCCTTGCCCATGGCAAAAGCTGGCAAGAAGCTTCTTTGTGCTGGATAATTGAAGCCATGTGCTAGTAGCCATTATCTGGAGCTGCGGAGACTGAGAAAATGCCCATTCTTTCTTACCTATTGGCAGGCACAATGCCATCTGTGTCCAGAGGTGCTGGGTTGAACTGGGGGCTCTCTCAGTGATGTCCACAAGGAGTTCAGCAGCTTCTTCAAATTGACTTCCCGGAGCTGAAAAATGCTTTGAATGGTTGCCCATGAGCACAGTGAAGTTGCAAAGGTCTCCCAGAGAAAAAATTTGCCATGGACCAAAAGCATTCTGTTTAAATATGGTTTGTGAAAAAAAAAGTGACTAATCATAATTCTGCAGCAAGTGGCAAATGTCAAATTGAATTCATGTCAACTTCCACTTATTTATTAACAAGTGTCAGACTTTCTGTTGAAATAAGGTCCCATCAAATATTTTGACCAGATCCCCTAAGAGTGGCTTTAATTGTGATCTGTTTAACCTAGTGGTGTCCATCAAATGACAGAGGTGAGGGCACAGCATAGAAATTGCTTGCAAATGATATCAAGGACAGATGAGGAATTCCCTACCCCCATGATAAAAACCCACCCACTGCCGAGGAAAGCTCATTGCTCAGACATTAAACACTACAGCTTGTGCTTAATTTGGATACCACGGTTCTCCTGCTAGGAGGAAAAAGTGCCAGTCTTACTCCAGGCAAAGAAAAACTTGGGGCTTAGCAGAGCTGCCAGGCCCCATCTTGCCACAGGAGCAATGCCATGGTCTATAGCAGTCACGGTTGCAGCAGCAGGTATTGGCTCAGACACATAATAGCGAGTTAGGGATGGGCAGGAGGAGGCACTTTTTACATGCTGGGGAGTCAGTCCAGCTCTATTTCACCTTAAGACAGAAAGTTATTTCCCTAGAGCATAGGCCAGTGTGATTAACCCGCAAGGTCTCAACAGTGGAGGAGATAACAAGAGGCAATGGGTATTGGCTGAATCTTCATATCGGACATCACAGATCATTTCTTCCCCAGATGGGTGATGCAGCCCTGGGTCGGGTCACAGATGTGGGATTTTTCAAGTCCTGGCCAAACAAAGCCCCATCTGACTGACAGCAGTCCTGCTCCAAGTAGGAGGCTGGACTAGAGACGTCCCAAGGGACAGGCTCTCTTGCAGGTTTTATTTCATGTCTCAGTCTGGCAGGCTGTGCCATTATCTGTTTCACTGAGCTCAGGTGTAGCAGCCTCTGCAAAGGGCTCTTGTGAGCAGCCAGACCTTGGGAAAACACTGAGCCATTGATGTGCAATGATTTGTTTGGGGAAGGTGAACACATACAGACAATGGCAGGTTAGATGCTGGGAACATTTCTTAGCCAACAGCCTCTGTCCTCACAAAGCTTTGGAGAAGCACTATTCTTCCCAGGTCAGCTGAGGTTACCACTGCTGGGTGGGCTTCGGACAGCAGCCCAGATCCATCCAGGTCAATGAGACTTCTTGACCTCTGGCCAGATCAGGACCAAGGGGTGGAACTGGACCCTTCTAGGACCTCAGCCCCCATCCAGGCTCCCAGACTGGCTGCTTTGATTGTGCTCTGCCTTCCAACAGGGACAAATGAGGTGGAATTCAGAGAAGAGCAGCAGGAATGATTACAGGGGTGGAGGTAATGGCTGGGGAGGAAAGATTTAGAAATGTAAAGATGCATAGCCAGGCACAAGTCCATATATGGAGATATTATCATCAGTCATTAAGTGACAATACTTCAGAGCTAGGGCAGGCTCATGATTCAGGACAGCCCAGCCTCCAAAGTGCTGCAGCCCACAGGAGCAGTGCAAAGCCAGGCAACAGAAGCCCTTTCACTCATGAACATAGTCTTTTCCCCCTCAATACACCATCTCATATTAAGAAGTGAAATTCTGCTTGGCACTGGGCAGTGCCACAGGGGCACCAGGGAAAGTAAACCTCGGGCTTAACATGAGGGAGACTCTCTAGGAGCTGGAATTGACTTGGTGTGGTGATGATCACCCAAAGAAAGAGTCAGGACATTGAAGTTAGACCGGAACAAAGAATCAACCAGTAGACAATGGTGAGTAATCCGCAGACACAGAGTGCTTGGAGGAAGGCTTTCCCAGTGCAGATTTGCAGGAGAGGGGCCAGATTTGCCTCCGGTGTAATCCTCAGCTCGCCAGCCTCTTTGCGAGAGGTGGTGTGCCAAGCCCTCCTCACACCTTCACCCAGCGAAGAGCCGGGCTTGGATCGCAATGTGTTCGCACAAAGTTTGCAAACCGCAAATGTCATGCGGCGAGACGGGGAGGGAGCAAGCGGGAGGAGAAAGGAGAGCAATTAATATGCAGCTGGTGCACGGGCTGGAGTGAAAGGAGCCGACGATGACCACCCGGAGCTGACGCTTAGAAACGTACAATAAAGGCTGAACGGATGGCTGAATGCGAGCCCTAGCAAATCAAAACAGATGCAATAAGCTGAGGCCAGTGGAACCAGCAGCCAACAATGACAGCAGAGCCCACGGGCTGGGGGCACGTGGTTGGCACAGAGAAAGGAGGAGGCCAGAAAGAAGCGCAGATGAGCTCTACCAAGGGAACCAAAACCCTGCTGTTTTCGAAAGCCAGAACAAACGGCAAGTGTGCTCCTGCCACACATGGCACTGACAGCGGGAGCTGCGTGGTGCTCCGCGTCCCTCCAGGAGACACCCGGAGGCTGCCTGCTTCCAGGCTCAGTGCAGGATCCTTCACCATCCCTCCTACCTTTCTCAAGGGAGGGCTGCCCTCGGCCACACACTGCTGGAGGGAGGTCAGGGGGCTGCTCTTCCTGCAGCCAAAACTCCATCCCCCAGCATTCAAGTCCTTCACATCACGAGGGAGGGAGATCATTCATCCCTCGTCCAGCATGGTTCGTGGGCTTGGTCACCAGGGGCAAGGGCTGCACCAGCTTGTGGCTCCCAGATTGGCTCTGTGATGTGGGACTCATGTAAAGACTTGGGAAGGGAAGAAAAGGTCCTCCTGTCCCTTGACCTGCTGGGGCATCGTGCTGTGGGTTAGCACAGCAACTGATACCATGAGCCAAGCACACTGTGACAATACATCTGTTGATTTTGTAGCCAAGGGCACAGACACCCAGCCCAGGAGCTCTTGTGTTGGCAGCATCCATGAATCTGTGCAGGACATGTGTGCACATGAGAACAGCAAGCATAGAAAGCAAGCACTGGTGATTCATATCAAACATGCAGGGTAGCGGATTTATGTACCTGGTGAGGAATGTCTGTGGTTTTAAATAGCTGGAGCAGACCTGCAGGGGTGTAACCAGCATGGGGCTTCTGCAAAGCTGTGCAGAAGAGAGCACCTAGTCCCTAACATCACGTGTATGGGTGCAAAAGCCCCAAGTCATTAGCTTCCTTCCAGCACATAAAGGACAACAAGGCAAAAGCTGGGCCCATCTGCACTTATATGACCTCCAGGAACAGTAAACCTGCCTTGAACATCTCAGACCATTTCAAGAAATAATAAAAACCCCAAACCAAACATCTGAAAAGTGTCTTTTGACTCCTGGCATCTCGTCCATCTCCTTGTGGCCTCCCTTGTGAGAGACCATAACAGAAATTTTTGCAAAGGATAGGGGTTTTTTTGAGATTCTTCTTGCTGCTCCCAATGCACAGCCCAATTTAGAGGAGTGTTGCTTCATCTCCCCAGCTCCTCACGGTTAACCTGTAGAGCAAGACAGACTCTGCAGTGCTGTAACAATCCATTAGACAGCCAGTCAATCACATCAGTGATCACTATAATGGTACATACACCAGCGGATGCTTCTCCACCAGAGCTGGGCACAGCAGTGGACCAGCAGGTGCCTCCCTGTACCTACCAAGGGATCAAAGGATACTAAAGGGGTAAAAATAAAATACTCAATCTGATCTCTCTTCCGGCTGCCTCTCCTTCCTGCTTGTAACGACACAGCATCTTGAGGATGCCCATGGCAGGAGTGTCCTTTCCAGCTGGTGCTCAGCCCCTGTCTGAAGCTTCATCTCTATTCAGCTCACCAGTACTCTTTCCATACAAAGCCAAAATCTGCCTGCAGGATGTGCTAAAGGCAGGAGTCTGTCTGTGTCCCTGCCATAGGCCTTCTGAAGCCCTGTGATGACTGATGCTGTTGTGGAGATCCAACAGAGGGAGTGTGGCTATCCAGGGCAAACTGGCCTTTGCTTTGGTACAGCACTCTCCTGTTTCTCTTTCCTCTTCCATTTTGTTACGTCCCATCCCTAGAGTGAGATGGATACAGGGACCAATTCCACAGTTACCTCTTGGTTCCAGAGAAGATGCACTCTGTAGCAAATCCTTCAAAATCTAGATGCAGACTGCTTTAGAAAACCATTAATCCATCTCCACATTAGGAGATGGTTTTATTTCTCCTCCAGCCAGAAGCCCTCTGAAGAGTGTTGCCCATAGACTTAAGCTCTTTCCAGCAAGTCTCAAACTAACTAAAATATACATATACTAAAGCAAGACTCTCACATACCCCAAGCCTCCAAAATGTCATAGAATCATATAATCCCAGAATGGTTTGGTTGGAAGGGACCTTAAGTTAATTTAGTTCCAAGCCCCTGTCATGGGCAGGGTCACCTTCCACTGGAGCAGCTTGCTCCAAGCCCCTGTGTCCAACCTGGCCTTGAACACTGCCAGGGATG
>JAVHNF010068325.1:29758-42842 GCA_034783455.1 Micropsitta finschii | reverse complement strand
GTATCCGCTTCTCCTTGCTCCTCTATCGTCATATCCGTGCTCCTGTATCCCCATCTCCGTGCTCCTGTATCCCCATCTCCGTGCTCCTGTATCCCCATCTTCGTGCTCCTGTATTCCACCCCTAAGCCAGTACTGAAAATACCAAATAGCACGAGACACAGGAGAGATGCTTGTTCAACACAGTTGATACATTCTTCCAATTCGACAGTGGTTATTACTTTTGCTATTTTGCTACAACTACAACCATTCCTAACTATTGTCTGAGTATGCTTTCTGTATCATTCTGCACTAATCTTAACCATCATGGTGTTTGTATCAAGTTTCCCTGCTTTGCTTAGAAAATGTGGTATACATGTACGACATGTAAAGATGGTCAGAAACTCTGCTGAAGTCAAGATACATATATTATTGCTCTTCTGTTTACAGCCCTATTAGCCCAAAGCAGAAGGAAAACAGACAGGCTTGATAGGGGCTGCTCTCAACAGATCCATTCTGTCTGTTAGCCATTTCTTTGCTGTCTTCCAGATGTTTAAATACAACTCACTGGATTATTTGTTCACTGTTTGGTTTAGGGTGGGTTTTATTTGTGTGGCTTTTTCTTTTTATTATTATTTTTTTTTTTTTTTTTTTTTTAGGAAATGCAGTTAAATTGACTGATGTAGAATTCCCTGGCTGCTTCTTTTTTACTCTTTAAGCACTACCTTTGTCCTTTTTCAATTTCCTAGAGCCTTAGCAAGCATCTCCATGTTATAAGAGATGCCTGCTGACAGCTTTAAATAGTTTTGGCCAACACTTTAAATAAGCTAGAGGCCATTTTATTAGGCTGAAAGATCATGCTCCTTTGTTTTTCATAAGAAATGTATTAGCCACATAATTACAGTAGATCTCTTTAGTGAACACTGGAACAAAGAAAAGCATTAGATGTTTTAGCCTAAGACATCTTACATTACTAGTTTTCTCTCTCTACTGAGTACTGAACAGTTTCTCAGTCTTTCTCTTATTCCTCACAAAATTCAAGTAAAAACTCAATAGTCATAAGCTGTAATGTTCTTTATAAAAACATATTTTTTAAGCCAGTTACTTATAAAAGGTTTCTTGTTCCTCTTAATTACTTCTTCTGTGCCTTGTTCTTTCTGATTTGTCACCACATATTTATGCATTCCTTTATACTAATCCTAATAATCTCACATAATTTTCATTTCCTGTATGACTTTTTCATGCATTTGAAGTCAATGTATACAATTTAACCAGATGATTTCTTGTTATATACTTGCTATTCTTTCTTTGCATTGGGATCATTAAATTCTGAATAGCATGTTTTTCATCAGGAAGGGCTTAATTCCTTTGTTCCTTTAAACTTCTCTTCCATGCCATGCGATCTTTCAGTATCCTGTGTTTGTTGAAGTCTGCTTTCTTGAAATCCTCTTCTTCTATATTGCTGTTCTCCCTTCTTTCCTTCAAAAGGATTATGGATACTTTAATTTTCCCGTAAGTTCTCTTCCACTCTCATGCTTTTATCCACATCCTATTCAGCACAAGACTGCTGTAGACTGTATTCTAACCTCTTTAGATCCTTCCCCTACTTTCTGCACCAAGACTGTAACAATAACAATTTTGCACTCTCTCTGTAAGCTGTTATGTTCCTTTCCAGATGATGTCTATGCAAACTGGTTTTTACCATCTTTTATGAAGGTTTATGCCTCAGAGGATTTGGGTAGCCTTATGCAACAGATACTTCTGGCTTGGGATTTCAACAGAAATCTCCTTGATCGCATAACAGGTTTATATAACCTCTTTCTGGACAAGTCACCATATGTGCCCTTATACTCGCAAGTCTTACGAGCCATTCTAACAAGCCATTACTATGCCAGTAGAGTTGTATCAAGAACTCCAGCTTTTCTGTTCCTATTTTCTGATCCTGATTTTTATGTTTGAAGAGACATTTCTAGATTTGAATGGATACCAGACCATTCAGGCTTCAGATTGCCTCCTTAGCCTGTCATCAAAGGAGAAAATTAGCACCCATCCTCATGGAACTCCTTGTATTTGTATTTTTCAATGAAAATGCAAAATTTTTCCTGATGTGCATTCTCCACTAGTTGTTGTTTGTTTTTTTTTTTCTGGTGACTCTCAGTCTGAGATGTGTTTTCTGCTGCTATAAACTGTAAGAGGAAGGAATGGCCCATACAGTCCAGATTTAGTAGCATTTGCTATATACAGAATAATATTTGACCTTTAAACCAGAAAATAAGTTAGAAATCTCATGTTATTTTCTCACTGTGCTATGTAAGTGGGTATTGTGCTTACTAAAAAGAACACATACTTTTCATGTGCTTTAAACAAAGTACAGGTATAATCCTAATGAAGACAAGAGGGTTGAATCATGAATCCATATTAACTGCTTAAAGTAAATGCTAAGATTAAACCCTTTTTTCTGGTGACAACATCTCCCTTGTATGTGAATTTTGGCAGCTCACTTATCTGTCCCTTGATTTTTGGTTCCCCAGCTATAAAATGACTATGATAATAATTAGCAAATTCGTAAGTGCGGTGTTTATCTTAAAGAATATTTACAAACCCATAAAGGTCCCCAGATGCTAAGCACTACAGAAAGCAAAAGATTATTATTAATAATGCCCACTCAGAATGACACTTGTAACTTAGTGATAACTTTATTCCTAAAATAGCTAGAAGAAGATTTAAAAGCCTACAGAAAATGCTGAAATGAGGCGAATTTTCTGTCATCTCTGTAAAGCATCTTGCTACACTAAGAGCTCCAGTACACATCTGTCATCTGGAGGCCACGCAGGCCTTCCATGATTCCAGGAAATTAATTCCAAAGACTATAGATTGTCAGTTGCTTGTATACTGGAGGCCATCCAGGCAGCAGATTAAATTGTATAAGAAAATTGTAGCAGGCTGTAGACTGCACGTAATGGAGACCCCCAGTGACCTTTCCGAGGACTTGGGAAACATGCATTGAAATTACCAACAGGCCCTTTTGTAGCATCAAAACTGCATACTGAACTTCTTTTACTCATCACACAGGGTCATTCACAAGTGAGCTACTTCTGAAGGGGAAACACAAACCAGAAAACGTAACCAGCATGTACAGGGATACCACAGCTGCATTGTCTGTGCAACAAGAAAAAAAAAGGAAGTTGGTACTTGTGAAAGCCGCAGTCTTTAGCAGGGTTTAATAGGGCCACTGTTCCCGAATCTTTCACCCCTCACAGATTTCAGCAGAATACTCAAAACAGACCAAAACAATTGCTGATGCAGGAGGGTGATTTAGACAACTAACAGTTTCAGTTTTGGTGGTTTAATCAGGCTGTGGACTACCCCCTGGTTTTTGGTTACATTATTTCTAAAGTAGCATTGACATGGCCACAGTTCAAACTGCTAATGTGACCCTTTCAGTGCTACTGACATGGGGGTTCAGGCTGCAATGGGTAACTCTGCTTGGCATGAACATGAGTGCTGCATGTACACAAATGTTTCCTAATCTCTTAGGAAAATAAAGTTTTGCTATACTAGAAAAGGATGAGCGACACAGAATTCTGTTTGTAACTTCTGATAAACCTATGGTTTCACAGACAGAGGAGTTACGCCTCTCGCTTCCACTTTCCCATTTATCAGTGGCAAGGTAGGCTGGACATTTTATCTCACTCCCTAATAGTGTTCCTACTATTTAGGAAAGCTTCATGACTTGTAATTAGAAAACATTTAGAGAGTATTTTAAGCAAACAGAATGAGTGCATTTGTTGGTTTGGGGAGGGGTGCCTGTTTATTTGAATAGCCTCTTTACATTCACTGTGACAGATAAACAAGTCTTTTCCTTTCCTAAAAGACCATGTGGAATCATACCTCAAGTTGCCCATAACTTAGAGTTTTGTATTTATCTCCAAAACAGCTTTTAAGGCATCAGACTAAGCAAGTTCTTAGGCTGACAGGAAGGCTCGACAACCTCTGTAAGACACATGATCAGACAGGGAAATAGTGAACAGGAACTGCCCTTACCATTCTCATGGTTTTTTTCACTCTGCCACAGGCTTCCTACATGACCTTGGCCAAGTTTTTAAATCTATTTCCTAATTCCCCATGTGCTATTAAGGTTGGATAAGGTAACCATTCTGTTATTCTGTGATTCTATATTTTTAACTTTGTTTTACTGGAGATCTTGATCTGATTCATCTGTAAGTTCTAACTTATGCATTCATTTACAGACCAGTATTTTTCTGCCACTTGTATTTGTATATGATGTTTTTACATGTTTTGATCAGCCATAGGTAACTACTTTTGGTGCTAGGTACCGGAGAATTAAGACTTCCAGTGTTATGGGAAGGAAAGACGGGAATCAAGTCTTGGAGCAGCAATCCTTGCACAAACACAAAAGGAAAATCTATGGTCTGAATGAATGAAGAATGGAATGAAAGGCATATGAATATGAAGTTGAGACTTTCAAAGACTGTTTCAGCCACAGGCCTCTTCATGTCAAATATCTGGTGCATCCAAGCTGTAAAAAGCAAAGCAGGAATTTCTAGGATCAATTTCACCTCTTTGAGTCATCCCCTTCCTTTGCCCATTTGCTCTCATAAGACAGGTCCAGAGCGTGCAACAGGAAACCAAGCAAAACCAACACAATAAAAAAGCATTTTAATTTTAGCCACACAGCTGCCTCTGGGTTCTTTAAATACACTCCCCTCTAAGTGCTTCCATACACCAAGCTATCCAAGCGCTCTAGACAGGCTGAGTCCCAACTGCAAACTCATTCCACAACTAATCTCTGTCTGGCATTGTTACAGCAATCAAACCAAGCTGGTCAAAAGCCCAGTTGGGGCAACTGGGTCCTTACAAAGTGCCCCCTGTTACGTGGCTTGAAGCGATGAGCTACAGTCTCCAAGTTCTTTGGACAGGGACAAGTTTTCACACAGGGATTAAGAACAACCTTCTTTTTTTCTTATCATCTCCCTCTGCACATTAATACACAGCATAAGAAACCAAAAATATCTTTTGAAGTCGTGCCTGTGAGTGACACTGTGCCCTAGTATAATGTGACAGGTGACCTATTCTCCTTGTGCCAGCCTGCATGTAGCCTTGCTATCTGGAAAACTATCTTGGGAATTTAAGGACTACCAGGAGAAAAATGAGAAACATAAAAGCTCAGTCACATACTCAGTTCTTCATCTCGGGTTGTTTTTTCCCTTTGGCTTTTGAAGGTGAAACAGATACCACCTCTAAATTCCAGAGGTTTTTTACTGCCATCATGTGGAGAATTTCCTAAAAGAGTGAAAAACTGTCTTCCCTGACTGGGTATGATTTTCCTGCCCTCGGCAAAACGGAAAGAAAATCTAATTCAGTCTTACATCTACACAGGGCTAGTCCTGAGGCCACAAATGCCATAAACATCTGCTAAATAGTCTGCTGTGCTTGGTCTACTTTGCTTTTGCCCTACTGAAGCAGTGTGTTTGTTCGCATAGCAGAGCTTGTCAGGAGTGTGACAGCCTGGGTATGCTTGTCATTTCTGATATTCCATTACAGGTTTCTTTCTCTGGTCTGCAGGAATATACAAACATTTAATATCAATGCTGTTTCTTTCCAAGCAGCAATGATACAAAGGAGCACAATGTTACAGCAGGGTATCACAAATCAAATTATATAAATTATCTTAGGATCAGAAATCTACCTTTATCAGGCATCACTGTGCAATCCTCCATTTTACCTGACCACCATAACAATCACACTTGACAGAAGTATTAAAACAGTTCTGGAAGGCTGGAAATTTAGAGGGCTATATTAATTTTAATAAAAGAAGGACAGTATTTTTGCCTTCTAGGAAATTCCAAGACTTCAAAAGTTTGTACCAAAACCAGTAATTATATTTCAATTAGATAAAGCAAAGTGGAACATCACTGTATTTGATTTCCATTTTATTTCTTTTTAGTTTTGTATTGTACTTATTAACATTGCATTTACTACTGTAAGCATCAAAATAAAACAGGTAATGTTTCAGTAAACTTTGCAACAATATTGACACATATTCCATCAAGGTTTTACTTTTGTTAAATTAATACAATCTGGAAGACAACTACTGTCAGAGCATTTCCAAGAAGCTCTGTCTTCCTGAAGACATGCAAACAAGTGGCCCCATTTTCAAGAGTGCTGAGCACTCAGTAGATCCCTCTGAATTCAGCACAACAGAAATTAGCCTTGCAATTGGATTAGAAATCTAACTAAATTCTGTCCATTCTGCTGTCTCACTGGAAATCGTTCCTAGTATTTCCCTGAGCAGAGGCTTGCTAACATAGTCATTATGGACCTCAGCAAGGTC
Organism: Micropsitta finschii; assembly: GCA_034783455.1. NCBI lineage: Eukaryota > Metazoa > Chordata > Aves > Psittaciformes > Psittacidae > Micropsitta > Micropsitta finschii. Next base: position 36,511 of record JAVHNF010068325.1, on the reverse strand, counting down.
CACAACTGACTCCAGAACAAAAGCGTATTCTGATACCATCATCCTCTTGTACAGATAGATCTCTTGGGAAGACCTTTTCAGAAGAGCTGTTACACTTGGGAAGTTTAGAAAATTGGTCTGAAGATCACAGAATCATAGAATCACAGAATGGTTAGGGTTGGAAAGACCTTAAGATTATTCCAAACCACTGCCATGGGCAGAGATGCCTCACACTAGACCATGTCACCCAAGGCTCTGTGGAGTACTACATCAAGGCACTGCCACCTTCTAGTCTCACAAAAATCCATTCAGATTTGTCTACTCTATACACAGGCCACTAAAAAAGTCAGCACTCAGCAGTTTTTTCTTGATCTTCTCCTAGAAGACAATTCCTGTAGCCTTCAAAGCAAATGTTCAGTTCAGTTTTGCTGTGACAGTCTGTGCAGCCTAGATTTCTAAGTTAAAGGTAAGATAGATCCTGCTACTGTCTCCTAGAATATGGGAACATACTTTGCCCTGTGAACCAAGAGCCTGTTCTATATTTGTCTTCAAATGGCTCTAGTAATTCTGAACGTTTCACCATCATATCATTAAGCAAAGCCTCAACCACTACTAAGAGAAGCCACATACAACAGATGTATGCAGCTAACAAGCCTACAGGGAAAGCAACTGAGTCACAGTGGCATCTGAGCTTCTCGGAAAGCCTACGTCCAGTCTATATCCTTGGCTCATCTATCCGTACTATGAGCACAACATATGGCTGTATCAATGTTACCATATCATATGATCTCTCCAATGACTAGTCCATAGAAAATTTAATCCTTCTATGTGAACTAATATGGCTAGTCTGTAATCCTCCCTAGCAGAGGTCTGTATTGAGGGTGCAAGGTTCAAATTCTCTTCTGCATAAGGTTATTTTGTTATCCTTGCACATAAAGTAATGAATTCTTGTCTATTTGCTTGTAAAAATGAGAGGTAATAATAGGCCAAATCCTTCTCAAAATAATATTCTCTAATATAGTCCCCATCAATTAGGAAAATACAGATTTGAAATCACCAGTGCAGCCTTAATTCTGTTATATTATTCATTTATGTTACCAAGCCATCTTTAATTACTGACATCTTAGGTTTTTTTCACCAGTGTGTCCTTCAGTCAACTGGGTGAATGGTATTGGAAATAAACAGTGTAGAGAATTAGGCTCTTTTTTGTAGTATCCCTATCTCATATTTGTTGCCCTTGGTATATAAATAAAATTGTTTTAATGTAAGATTTGGGACTACTTACTGTAATTTTATGTAAAGTAGATAGTTCTTTTAATCCTGAAAAAAAGGCCAAAGGCAGCCCTTGACTGGACCCAAGTTTGACCTTCCCTATATACTGTAATTCAAAGAGACACACGACACCCAGTGGTTATTAGAAATAACGCAGGAATGCAGAAGACATGGATAATGTGAAGATAAATTTATCATTGTTCTCAGGTTCACAAAATTAAGATGCAACAGAAAGAAATGAAGTCACTGGACAAATTACAATACCTATAAAAGAGTTGACAGACATGGCCTTATCAGACTTGACACTGATGACACTGACGACAAGAAAAGCTCCCAAAGCAACCATCAACATCTGAAATACAAACCCAAATGATTTTTGATCTCCACGAAAACATGACATTTATCCTACTTTGAAGCAAATGATAGCTCCTTTGTGAGAACTCTATAAATCCTATAGACTTCTCCATCAGAAAATAACAATATCATGAGGTGATTTCCCTGATGGCACTGCACCAATGAAGTAAAACCATCCTTCCGCACCCTGTTAGCTTTCCACATGCTGCAGGCTTTACAGAAGACAGAGAGAGAAGATGATAACTGTGCTGGGGAAGTGAGGTAGTATGAAAGGACATGATGCCCTCCAAAGTACTCTGACCTGCTGAAACGGTCTGATGCTGTACAGATTAAAAGCAGTTTCTGAGGCTGCTCTTCTGCATAGCTTTCCCAAATCCTCAGCTGGCCCAAGAGTCTATGAGCGTCTAAGAGGTATTAAATCCACCTTTCTTCTCTTCCAACATAATATGGTATAAAAGAGCATAAAGAGGTGCTTTATTCTTGATATGCCATCTCTACAAATCATTTGTTAATGTTAAATCATCATCATTCTGCCTTCCCTTAATTTGGAAACATTTATGGGAAAGACAATGTTACAGATTGATACAAGAATCTAAAAGATATGTACTTTGAAAAGGAAACAGCCAGATGAAGTTGAAATGTAGAAGAAAAACAAGCCATTGCTAAAACACCTTCATTAGAGAAAAATCTTGTTAACTGCTGGGTGAAATTCTATGACCTGTGATAGACTATAGGTCAGAGCAAGTGATCACACAGTATCTCCTTGATGCTTTGATATTTATTAAATAAGATATTAATTATTAACTAAACCCACATTCAGAATGTCCTTTCAAACAATTTTGAGATTTAATATAGTTTTAATGTCCAACAACACAGCTAACACCAATATAAAAGGAAACACATTTGTGATTTAGTGTCCCTCTGCTGAAAGGTGAAGCAAATACTTTATCCACAGGCATCAATTCTTTGGTTGAGACCAAAGAAAACTTAGAGGCAATGCTCGAACAATATTCTTCTATTAATGCATTAAAATTACATAAACAGATAATAGAAGGAACAAAGATATCTGTATCGAAATACCATAAAAGTTAGACTTTGTTCAATAAACGAATAAAGCTATTTATTTGCAGACTAACTTAATGCAATATCTACTAAACTGTATTTTGTGGGTAATAGCAAAATAAATTGGTGAGGATATGAAGAAAAAGATTGAGTACACAGTGTTTTCAGACAAACACCTAACCTCTCCAGTTCAAACAATGCATAATGAAACCATGCTCTTCTTCCAACCTGGTTATGCTTTACCTCCTAAGTCTGCCAAACATTTCTTTCTACTGCTGTTAGGACAGAAGATTCTCCGTACCACAGGCATTTATGAAGCCCATGCATCAACACCTTTATTAATTGTTCAGCAACCACACAAGATACATTAACTGCCTCATTGGATAAATACTTGCTGTTGTCCCTCTTAAGGCATGAAAGATGATTTCTGCATCTTCTCCTGGAAGAGGAGAATCAACACTTCATTATTTTTTTTTTGTTTAGTGAAAGTGTTGAAACATTTTCACCGAAGTTTTTAGGTGAGTAAGCTGCGTGTTTACTCAGTTTATGTAAATATGTTGACTGCATATTTACTCACCTAAATGAGTAAACATGCAGTCATACTTTACCCATATTCTTTGCACTCTCTCGTCTCCTGCTGTATGACCAGAAGAAACAGGGAAGTGAACAAAAAGGTAATATGTGCTGAAGTGATCACCATTAGGATAAACTAACAAACCACAGTGCAACACATGAAAAAAGGAAAACATCCTACTGCCACTGAAACTAATCACTGAAAACACACAGTAAATCAGACCTTGTATTAATGAAGAATCAAATGAAAGGAAAAGGGAGAGAAAGGGCGACAGCAGAGATATTAGTAAAATAATTTAAAAAAGTGTATTTTGGAGCAGGAGAATTCAGGTGATAATGCTCAGTAAAACCTAAGGTTTAATTCAACTGAATTCAGGGAGAATTCAGGTGATTAAGATTTAGTGTATTTAAAACAGAGGTTTACCTTGACTATCCAAAAACACTTCTCCATCAAACAATACAGCATTGCAGTTCTCCTACCAGCTGCTCCTTGGATGAAGGCCTGGTATCACAAATCCAAATCTGTTCTCAATCACTTCAACTGAAAGGCAGGTTATCTGTCCCAAATACAGGCTTTTCACTCTCTGATGAGCTGTTCCAGTGAGCACCCATGCTCTACATCCTGAAAAGTCTGGTCTCTTTGGAGATAAGTAAGGGTTGTTTCTGAGGATAAGGCAACCAGGACCCTGCCTGAGCAAGTATTATGATGCAGTGGCATTCTTACCATGCTTTTCCTCAGTACCGAAACATCCTGAATGGTAAGAGATCCAAATTCACAGTCCAGAGATCATACATCTCACAGGCTAGTTAGTTACATCTCACAGTTAGTTCAGACTAACTCAGAGCCAACTTTGGTATTTGAATACTCAAAACTACATCCTAGGAGTATGTGTCACTAGTGTTCTCCCACAGCACTTCAGATGATTTGGACTGGAATCCACTCTGTGTCACAATTTCAAAAAGACAAAGTCATTTCACCTAATCCTGGACATTTTTCTTTTGCATTTGATAGCTTATTTATGAGACTGCTGAGATTAAAGGCCCTTCTCTTTTTCACACAGGGATTTATTAGACCATGTTGATCTTTCTACTCAGTGTGTTTCATATTCTTTAACAAGACCATGATAACAACGGATTTCTTTCATTCATTTTTGTTCAGAGAATTCATTGTGTCTTTGCTCAGCCCTTTCACACAGCCTTTCAGTTTTCCCTAATGAAATGGCTTTCATGTCCGAATGCAAAATATTCTGACTTCTGAGTGCAGTTCTTAGAACAAAAATAGCTATTGAAGTTGTATTCATTGAACCAGAGGATTCACTTCATCTTACTTATTTGCCCTTGGTTTATACACAGTTCATGGAAAGCAAATCCACGTATTTCTTTCACTATCTCATATTTACTAGCCATGTAGAAGGCTATCCTTTACTCATAACATCTCCTTCTGATGTGTTTTCCCTCTTTGAAACACGTTTAAAGCTTCTCGACCTCTTTGGTGCTGCTTTCGTCATTTTGTTAGAGGCTATCAGCATCTTATGGTTTTGCTGTCATCTCTCTCATTCTTGGAGTGAGAGAGGCTCTACAAAAGCCTAAACTTCCCTGCAGCGATGGACTGTACCCTCTTGCACAGATCTTTGACGGATCAACACTACTCCAACACCCGCCTCTCACCATGCCACCTAGCTGCCCCAGAAACACAGGGCCCAGCCCTGTGCGCATGCGCGCAGAGGGGACCGTGACAGACAGTTTTCCTCTTCCGGGGTGCTGTTGTCTAGGCGCTGAGGAGGTTTGTGCGCCATGGTAGGGTGCTGCGCATGCGCGGCCGGCGGGGCTAGCGGTGTGGCGGTCCGCACGCAGGTGAGGGATGGTTTGGCGCGGGGGGCGGTGGCCGTGAGGGATTCGTGGTCCCTGCGGGGCCCACCGCCCACCTCGCCTCGCCGTGTGGCGGGGCGGGGGCTCGGCCCCGAAAGCTGGTGTCCCGGCTTGCCTGCGCGGAGGTCTCTCTTCCCGCCAGGTCCTGTGCGAGAGTGTCCCGCCGGCCGGGCCTTGCGTACGGGTGAAGCGCCGGGAGGGCGGTCGCGCAGGGTCAGCTCCCACAGCTGCGGCGGGAAGGAGGGCCCTAGGCGTCGGGGATGGCGCCCGGTGCTTCCTGCCGGTACGCGGTGGTGCCCCTGCTTGCCTGTCCTGCCTGCCGGAGCGATCCCACGCCCGCGTCTATAGGATAGCGTGGCCCTTCTGGTTTGTTTGTTTTTGGTTGTGGTTTTGTTGCTAATAAGGGAAGAGAAGGCGATGTACTAACCCCTTCCCAAAGATTCCCTAGCAGATGGTGTGTTCTTATCGTACCTATTTCTAGCCCTCCTGGTTTTAGTTTTGATTTTTTTGGAGATTAGCATCAATATATACCACTTTATTGAAAAATAACCTTTTGGAAAGGTCTGAGTAACAAAAGCATGGATCAGGACTTAACCTTACCTTAAGCTTCATTTTCTATTCCAGGGGTAGCATTTAGTTTGCTCTTACATAGCTGCCTTTGCTCCATACCTGTTAGCAGGTGTGACTGAAGATGGAAAATAAAAATGATGAAAGTAGGTACTGAGGAAATCCCCTTTCACCGACCATTATCCTCTCTTTTCTTGTAGTAACATAGACAGTTGCTCTACAAGCTCAGCCCTACATCTAACATACAGAATTCATTACTGGAGGTGCCAAGGCTTGAGTTCTTGGAGCAGAATAACAACCTGTTGTCAGGACCTTAGGAAGAAACTTGCCTTTCAGGGTAGGTTATTCCAGAATGCCTGCCACAATGTCATTTGTAGTAGCTTGCACTGGATATAACCATTAATGGACTGCTGGTCTGACTGGTGGAGACTCCTGGGTTACCATAGTTGCAATTTAAATGTACAGCCCTAACATGAGACAGAACTTCAGAGGGTTGGTTTATAGGAAAATAATTTCTACAAATATTGAAAATTATTTCTGCACTCATTCTGTCATTTGTCTTTTGGCCAAACTCTTAGCTACCTTCTTTAATAGGAACAGAACCTTTGCTCTGTCTTACTAGACTCTGCCTGCTGTCAGGAAGCATTAAAATGTTGTGGCAAGTCTGTAGTATGGAAGGCTGCAATGTAAATATAGATTTTCATAACTTTTAGTTTCAGCTTTCCAGTGTTCTCATTCTGGATGTGGGAAGAAGAGGGCATTTCACTGTATTGCAGGTATTGTATGTGTTGTGCTATTAGCAGTATGGATTTCTTTAGCCGCAGCATGTTCTCTGATCACTTGCTTTCTTTTTTGTGATGACTTACTTTACTCTTGAGAGTGAAACAGGCTGTATTAACAAAGCCACAGCTTTGCAAGTTCATCTGACTTGTTCTGGGATGCAGTCCCTGAGATACCTAAGTTTTTGGAGATAAAAATTGCCTGAGTAGCTTTAAATTCTTGGGAGTGAGCTGATCCTGCTGGTACTTCTTAAAGCAAATGAGCACTTCCTTTTGCTTCAGCTCTGTTGTGAACGAC
>JAVHNF010068321.1:0-18621 GCA_034783455.1 Micropsitta finschii | reverse complement strand
TGCTGACTAAAGTACCTGCTTTTGCTGTTAACTAAACCAAACTTGCTACCACTATTATTCAGTTTACCCTTACTGTTACCACAATCAAAACTGTCCTGACATGTAAATTGGATTAAAAATGTAATCTGTACTAAAGAGAGTGTAAACCCTGTATTTTTATATGCTCCAGGGTATGTTATTTCTAACCTGTGGCCTACAGGTGAGCAGAAAGCTGTGGCTGATGCTGAGAGGGATCAAAGTGCTAACAAAGACAGACCCAGAAACTGGGTCCTAGGAGACAGGGCTGACATTTCATGATTTGTTGTCCAAAATACTGTAGGCATAATCATGACATAGGAAATTATACAGCTGACTAAGAAAACCCACGAGGTCTTCTAACATCACCTGGATATGGGATTTCAATGAGATCCAGATCCCTCTCCTGTGCAGATGCTCTAAAAATGCCACTCAAGTCTACCTGAGACATGGATGTGACAGAGTTAACACCAGATCAAGTCTCTAGAGCTTGTTATATTTCCCTGTGTGTAAACTGATGCAAAGCACAACCCTCCATTCTCATTGTCATACCCTTTCTGTTATTTACTAAATCTTCCACAAATCATCCTGCTAGTATGTTTACCTATACCAGCTACTCAAGGAGTATATACAGACCTAAAATAAATCAAATTATGATAAAATAAAGTGGTGTCAGTGTTCCCAGCTTGAACAGTTATTTAATACTCAACTACAGGGAAAGAAAAATAGTGAAAAATTGCCAGAAATACTGACATCAATCTTCCATTTCAAGGGCAATTCAGAGTGATTCCAAATATAGTTGGTCGTATTAAGAAAACAGCTCTCGGATAAGAGTGCAAACTATGTCATCATAAGAAAGAAAATCAGAAGCATATGCTTCTAATGAAAGAAGGAATTTTAAATAAAGTCAGCAATTCAAGGCCATAATAGTAAATCACAGTTAAGTTTGGAGAATATCTCTGAGTGCCAACCCTATCCTTTTGGGGTGTAGTTTGGTGGAGAACTCTGTGCCTGGTCTTTCAGTTTCTAGAAGGAAAACCAACTTGATGCAAGCAGCAAGACCTAGCAGCAGAAAACTCAACTCTGAAGATGAAGACCACATTCCTCATCCTCTCACACAAGTAGTCTCTTGGATCTTCTTGTTTCAGGTCTGCGGCTACATGGAAGGAGTATAGGGGATATGGCCAGCTTCTGGCAGATCCCCTCTCTGCAGGGTGAAGTCTGTCCTCAGCCATGGCAGCCTAAATGAGCAGTAACACTATAAAACACCCACCGTTCCTACCCATCATCCAGAGAGGGCAGAGAGCTATCCCTACAGGAAAGCCAGGATCTTGTGTCGTCTTAGTTGTGACTGAGTTACAAGGGCATAAACTTGGAACTGTAAAGCCATATATATAGGCTATGGTACTATAGTTATTCAGGAGCCACTGGAAACAAGGAAAGGAGGCTGTGCAGCACATCTACTATGGATAAAGCCTCGAGTCCACACTTCATAACTGCACAAGACAAAGCCCTGCAGCTCTCATGGGTAACCTCAGCTTAGGCTTTCTTTCCACTTTTGCTTTGGGCTGAAATTCTCAAGGGAGCCTCGAAGAGTCATGTAACTGAGTTCAATAACTTTGAATTTTCCTATTGACCAGAATAGCATTAGATCATATTACCCATGTCTATTTGTTAATGATGAGTGCACATCTACCCATGCTGATGCCACATGGTTTGGATGTGTGTTCTGTACACCATAAACGGCAAGGAGATGCCTTCAAGACATAAACACTGCGGGACACGCAGTGGCTCCACTCAACAGCAGTTTTCTCATGTGCCCAAAAAAAACACAGAGGAAAAGTTTCAAACTTCAACAAAGTTTTCAACTTCCCTCCCACCAACCAACTGTAGTAAATATAAAAGCAGAGAGTACAGCAATGCAGAAAGGGAAGAACTGGAATTTCTATATAAATGCCAATACAGGCTTTATCTTTGTGGATGGTGCCATATCCACGTATCTGTTGCGACTCACGTAAGAGAGCATTTTAAAAATAATGGAAAAGCTCTTTCCTCTTTGTTTCCTGTTAGAAATCCCCTATTATCATTTTAAGAGCAAAGTTGTGAACAGCCACTGTTTTCTGTTCTACTTGCCAAGTTTACAGCAGACATGGGAGTGACCAGATTGCTTTGCTTTGGAGAGATGCTTCTTGACAAAATGTATTATACCAAATATTGCTGCTGCATGTGGACTCTTCTGCTTTTTGTGGAGGGGAAAAAAAGCCTTAAACACTTAAAAAAGGTTTAAACAGCTGTAAAATAACCCCACACTGATGTGTACTTTTCAAACAAGTATTTCAGCATGAGTTAACTATTGCACTCAGTGCCCAGTCTACCAATGTCTAAATCTATTCCAGCTGCCTGCAGGGGATGGCTGCTTGGCTGAGGCTATAAAGATATATATGTATAAGTCCAAAAAGGTCCCAGTTTAATCCCTAGTGCGTCAGTCAAGACAGGAGATATCACAAAGGTATGAAGATATCTGAAGCAGGCTGTCACTCTATTTGGTGTGAACCAAACAGATTATATATAGAAATTTTGGATTAATCTCAGAAGAAGTCAGTGCTGGTGTATAATATATCTAACACACTTCACTGCTCAGAGTCTGTCAGTTGGTTTTGATTCAGCATGGAGCCATAATACATATTAGATATTTGCTAAAGCTTCTTGCTAATATCCTTTCTGAAAAATATTGAACAAACTTTTAAGAAAAATAAATCAATTGTGCTATTCATATTTTTAAATCCCTTCCAAAAAGAATGTAGTCTCTAAGAAAGCTTGAATTCACCTATGCCTGCTCTCCTGGAATAAAAAATTAAACGGGGAAGGAAAGGAGGCAATAACATCCCTGTTTAATGTAATGTTCCATAACCTAAATTTGATAAAATATCTGGCAAAGTAAAAGCTAGCTGTCACATATTCTTAGGGAAATGATTTCATAGTCCACTTACAAATACAAATTGTCAATATGAAAAATAACCCACAGGTGTCTGCACTTACAGAGATTTAAGAACTGGGCAATAGAGTGAGATGTCTCTGGCAGTCAGAGACATAGAACTATGCAATCAAAGAAATAAGGCTTTACTTCGAAAACTGTTTTGATTAATAGATTGAAAGTCCTAAAAGCTGCAGAAGCACAGCCCCCTAGTATGGCCACTCTTAATTCAGGATGAAAACTATTCTGATTAAGCTCATCCCTTATGAATAAAGACACAATAAAAATAATAATTAAAAAAAGGATTTCTGATTAAAAAAATAAAATCAACGTTTAATTTGGAACAAAATTGTCATCACCATTTCCACAGTCAATCTGAGCACGAGGTCAGCTCACAGATGGAGTGACTTGCATGTCTGCCGTTGTCAGAAGAGAGTCTATACCTACAGACTTCTTCCTTCAAAACTCCTACTAAACACAAAGTGTTGTATGAGTAGCATTATCAGAGTTAATCAACATGTATTATGTATTACAGATGATAACTGAAGACTTAGTTGGCCACATACCAATTAAGTTATGCAGCTCTCAGTACAGGGTATATTGGATATATTCCAAACACAGAGGTCACTATTAGGTTTAACCAGGTGTAGTTGGAAGTGAGATGGAGTGTAAATATTTTCCCATTTTATTATGGCCAGATCCAGCCCTGCTCTGCCAAACTGTGGATCAAGACACCTAGAATCATGACCTTAATGAGACACAAAATGTAACTGCAAATCATTTTCTATAATGATGGTAGAAGTTGCCAATGGAGTTGTTTTAGAATCACACTGGGGTCACACATCACAAACACTTGCCCACCAAAAATATTACTGATCTAATTTCCTATAAAGGAGTTCAAAAATACTTGTATTCATGAAGCATTTTAGCATGCAAGTGAAAGCAAACAACTGCTTTGGACAAGGAATGCTCACAAAACCTGTCATTTCTGATAACATTTCTGTTTCTACCTTCTGGAACTGACATTTTTGGAGTACTTGTTTTTTCTCCCCGTACATTCTGATCCACTTAGAAATGCATATTTGATGATTTCTGCAGCAAGTGAGGTTGGAGCCCAGATGCAGCTGTGTACCTTCAGGATGCTTCCAGCTGGCCAAACAAATCCTACCTTGCATTTACTTATTTTCTTTATGCAGTGTTTCATGAATTATAATTCTCATTCACCACTTGGCTACTCCAGTGTTTTATAAGTTAATGTCATGGATTTTAATAGCATGAAAGTAAGACAAAGGAACAGCCATTAAGGTGCTTGGACTACACATTTAAATTACCCACCATCAAAATATGGTCATGTTGTGGCCAGAAAATAACTGGCTCCCAACAGTCCACCACAACAGCTTAACACAAAACACTGAATTCCTCCATTTAATATTTCAAGATTAAGTTAGAGAAGACAGAGAAAATGCGGCACGTTGATACTATTTTGGCAAGGAGAGCTTCACTTTGCTAATGCCATGAGACCTTTAAACAGCCTTTTATGCTTTTTCCAAATGAAGAAATAACTTTCATGGGGAAAAAAAATAGTTTTGGCCAAAATATTCCTAATTACTTATGAAAAATCTTGTGAGAGAAAAACAGAAGAGGAAGTATTCTGCCTAATAAAGACAGCTTCAGCAGCTTTTAGGCACCAACTAATCCTTGAAGATCTGGGCTGCCTGTGAAAATGCCTTCCCTACTACAGAAGGCATGTGCTTGTAAATTAGTTAGGCATCAGCTTTGAACATGTGGGTGTAAGAAAGACAGACCTTATGCATCCAGGTACAAAGCTGAGTTATTTGTCAAACTGCTAGATCTTATTAAACAGTCTTTATGCATCTTAACAATTCTTTCCTTCTAGGTAACAGACAACAGCACATATAATCAGATATTTGTATCACTGAAACACAGCTGTAACCATCTTCCTGAGTAATAAATACTGGAAAATAGGGTATATATTCTCATTGTTCAGCTGGGCTCTGAATAGAACCCAAGCTTTGTTATTCCAGCTATGCACATGACAGGGTTCACACAAAATACACGTGGCACAGAAGCAGACTCCGGCTAAGGCTGAAAAACCCATCCTGGTAATTTGAAAGCATCTTAGAACAACTATTTCAGAAAGCAGCTGCTTCTTCCATAACACATCAAATTATTTTCCAAGCTGGAGCACTGAGCAATGATGTACTTCCATCCCCTCTGACCTGAGCCCTCCTCCCCAACATGGATATGCCATTTTTGAGTTGAGTCAGGGAATGGGGTGACCTTGAAGAACAACAGTTATGCAAGGGAGATTTGGTAAACCATCACACCCCAGAAGAGAGGACAGCAGCACTGTCACCCAGCAATGACAGTGAAATGACTCATCACACTACAACCTACTTGAAGAAACACAACCATCAGCATATGCACAGCACAAAGGCAAGCTGAAATGCAAATGCCACACACCACTGCTAAAGCTGTTATGGAGCACACTGCATGTAAGTGAAACTGTGTAAGACCAGAGTAGATACAAGGGATTTTGTGTGTGTTTACCATTTGAGAGAGGATTTTCTCTCTCATTTAATGTATTTGGGGATTTTTAAGATGCCTTGATCTGCTTCCCTACATCTGTTTACATCTAATCTAGCATGAAATACAATCCCAGCAGTCCTGGCTGCAAAGTCTTCCCCCTGCAAAGTTTCCAGCATCTCAGTGATCAAAAATGGTGTCAGCTCTGTTTCAGGTTTCACATTTTTTTCACTCACATAAATTCTTTGCAGCAAAATTATTTCTTTAACAAGAAGTCACCTGCTAGTGCCAAGGCAGAGCTGTCTTATGCCATTCCCACATATATAGGGTCAGAAACCTGAGAAGGGCAATTCATCCAGTCTGTATCTCCTTGATAAAGGAGATGATCTCATGGTCTAAAGCTGATGTCAGCCTTCAGCAATGTCCAACTGTCCCCCTACCCTGAAGCATTCTGTAGATCCTGGCTCCTTTCCACACATCCTCCCTAGCAGGGATTCCTGCAGCAGTGCCCGGCAGCAAGGGTGGCTCAAAGGGCAGGCACCAAGGTCTCACTGAGCACCCAGGTCAGCCCAGCAGACGCATAGGGGCAATGATGAAGTGCATCCATGTGGGATGCCAAAACATATATCCCTGGAAGGGCCCTACTCTTCCGCCGCTGACATCAACATCATTAACGGTACCACTGGGTATCACACCCTGACTGGTAGCCTCATGCTCAGGCACTCCAGGCCATCCTCAGGGCTGCAGCGTTCCAGTGGGGAGTGGCTTTTGGGATGCCCAGGATTTGCAGTTGGCAGGGCTTGGAGCACGGCTGCATGGGGAGTGCAGAGCCAGCTTTCTGTCACCCCAGCACAACTGCAGTGGCATGAGCAAGCCAGGTTTTAGCAAGTAAATCTACATAAAAGCTTTCTCTGGAAGTGATTACTTAATATAACAACCAGCTGTCTCTTAAATTCTTGCTGAGGCAGCCCATCTTCTCACTGTTATTCACAGAGGGCAAAAAAAAAGGGGAAGAAAGAAAAAAGCAGCTAGCCTGTTTTGTCTATACGGTAAGCAGAGCTACAGAGAAATAATGGTACCTGAGTCAGAGACACTAAGTGTTTGCTTTATTCTTTCCTTTCCTAACAATCCCCTTCATTTCTTTACAGGAAAAAGAGTTCTTACTTTGGGGGTGTAAAGAGGTTATTAGCCATTAACCCCAATCTCACAGCTTTTTGTACATCAGCTACACAATCTAATTACCATCACTTTTACGTTAGCACTTATCAGCACAGGATCTGAGTGTCTCCAATTCAGCCAGCCCTGTACTCCAGCTGTGTGACCTCACATAGAAAAATAATTACCATAGGAGAGCATTACCAGCAGAGCCTGCAGACTGGGAAACTGGAGTATTGGACCATCCAGTCCTGAAAGGGATGTATTTTTTGGCCCAGACACAGCTATGGCTTGAATAGATGGGTCTGTCAACTAGAGTCACTCAGGAACATTCATCTGAATTAATGAAATGCCCAAATTTATGTTAGGGCACATTAAACTTCTGCATGGCCAATTTTATTCAGAATTAATGTAGCCTTTGACTCTGAGTTAAACTGCACAGAAGAGTTTAATAAGAGGTAACTAATGGGGTTTCAAAACTAAATTTGGATTCATCTTCCTAGAAGCCATCAGGTTAGCCCCAGAGGGATAAGGCCTTACAAAGACAAGAATCTGGGACAGAGAGGTTTTAGGGGGAGTTTGTCAATGAGCTACTGAAAAGAAGCAGAAAGGTATGTTTTAAATGACCCTTTTAGCCTTCATGCAAATCTTGAGGAGAGGTGATTTTTCCGTATTTGTCATGAAGGGTGTTCCTCTTTAATATCAGGAATGGTGCTACCCCATGGGATGGAGCAAGGGGCCCATTTGGCCATCATCTGATGTATGGGAGAGCAGGAATTCCCACGCTTTCACCTGCTTCAGGAACACTTTTCATTGCTCTTTTATGTTTAGTTTTGAGGTGGGTACAGCCTTGACCTTTCTGACTTTGCAGGAGGATGTCACCCCTTCTCTCTTCCTGCTCCTTATTATAGCAGCAGCTCCTGGCTGTAGGTGCAGGCATACAAGGAGCCAGGCAGCCGCCCAGGCATGAATCACTGCCTGGGTGCTCCCAGTGCCCCCCCTTTCCTCTTCCAAGGAAATGGGAAGGGAAAGCACCAGCAGAATTCTAGCTGACTTGCTAGAAACAGTTCCATCATGATGTTTAACAAAGGCTTCAGTCTGCAATAAGCACAGCTCTGATTAGCAATAAGGAATTGAATGGTGCTTCTCCTGTAGGATCTGGGAGAATAAAGAGGAGAGGTAAAGGTAGGATATAACTAACAAGTTACAAAATTATGTTTAAAATCCCTGTTCAGCAGAAACTAGCTAAAGCAACATATGATTTGCAAGCTGAACAGTATTTGCTTAACAAGGCACTTGCACACATTACTGCTATTAAGTAACCAATACACCTGGGTGCAGGGCTGCACACACTTTATTGTTCCCCCTTTGCTTTGCTCTGACTCAGCACTGAATCTATATGATTGTGCAAGTATTACTCAGGCAGCTAGAAAGTTTCTTGTGATAAATAGTGGTGTAGCCAAGAAAAACAACAACAAACAGATCAGGCGTATTTTTCCCTGCCTGACTCTTGCAAGGTTGTTTTATTGTCTTCTTTCTATTTAACTAGAACCTCAGCTTGGTGCTTCTCTGCAGCCCAACTCTTTGCATCACCTACTGCCTTCAGGAACCCGTCTAACAGACAATTCATCTTTCCGCATGTTCACACTTGCACAATTACAATAAGTGGAAGAAATTTCCTCTATTCTACAGCAAACAATGGAAAGGATTGCATTTACCTTTCTGCTTAAAGCCAGAAAATAATGGCTTTCAGAGCAGGTTATGAAACTCCCTGCTTCTCAGGTCAGGTTTGTGTCACAGGAAGGTGACCATGTGCTGTCATTCCCTACAGCTAGTTACTTATTAGAGCTGCAATAGCCTTGTCCTAGAGATCCAGTTTTCTTCCCCAGAGATCCTAAACCATACCATGTTTTCCACTGCAAAATAAACAAATTTCAATGCCTAAAAATGCTGCAGCTCAGCTTCTCTACCTGCTTTTATGATGAGATGTAGTATTTTGCCCTGTGTTCAGCTACAAGCAGCCAGCACACAACTAGAAGAAAGAGCAACCCTTGTTCATTAGCACATCATCTGGGCTCTAATCAAAGACATTAAGGAAACTGCCCTCCTGATGTGGTACCAAACACAGGTGCCTAGTGGGGCTTTCTGCTCTGAAGCATCCCTTTAGGCCTGAGCTCAGCAAGGTGACCTCGACCTACTGGAACGAGTAACCACCTAAAATTAGGCATGTGCTTAAGCACTTTGCCAGGCTCAAGGCGCCAGGTTTGGCTGCAGACTTAGTCTCTTCCACCACTGCTCTCAACAATGAGCTCCTTCCACTCCAACCCCACCCATCCGAGTCTTTGGGGAATGTTGCCATGGATTTCCACGGGACACAAAAGAGTCCATATTGGAAGAACCCTGTTAAGGTTGCTAGGCGTAAATATTGACTTAACGGCTCTTCCGCCTTTTTTCTTTTTTAAGAACAGATTTGTTGGCCATGGCTGGAAAAATAAAATGATGGAGTATGCAATGATTCACTCTGGCACTCACACAAACATGCAGATCAGTTGGCTGGCAGCTCGCTCCTCTGTTAGCAGAACATCGCTTCTAAAATGTGTCATTTTGTTTTGGCAGCAAGAGCATCCAAGCCCACAGACACAGAGATAAAATCTCCTACCTTCCATGTACTCTGCATGGGTACCGCTGACCTTCCCCAACACAGAACATTGGATTAATAGCTCAAACAGCTTTTTATTTGAGACACACAGGACTGACAATCATTTCACACCGAAAGCTCAGCCCAGAGATCTCCCTTCTTGCACCCAGTCCTCTGAGTTTGCTGGCACAAGAAATGACCTCAAAATGAACTGCAGGTAAGACTTCTCATTCTGAAGTCTTTTTATTTGAAAGCAGTGTGAAGGCTGCTTCACAGACTATATTAAAACAGACAGTAACTGCTGTGGCAGAAGTTCACACAGGAAGCCAGTAGCAGAAGTGAGAGGGGACCAAGGGTCATTTGATTCATGTTTTCATCATTAGGTGCTACTCCTACAGTCCTCCATCCATAAACCTTTAATTCTGACTTTAAAAACCATAATTTAAAATATGACTGCAACACACAACGTGATTCAAACCCTTTTCCATATTGCTTCTGACAGATCTGGATGATTTGGCAGGACTGGAAGGGGACAAACCTCCACCAAGGCAGCCTTTGTTGACAAAGCATATGTGATACTTGTGTGTACTAGTCCTAGTCATGGCCAATACAATCCCTGACTGTCCCTAAAAACCTGCTTAAGACACACAGGGGCACAAGCAGCTCACTTGAGAGCTGGCAAAGCCACAGAGAGTACGTTCAAGATTCCACACTCCAGAACCTGTGGAACCTCAAGAGCTGCATTTCACAGCACTTGGCAGATACCTGCCAGAAGGTAAGTACCTCACCAGGAGGAAGACAAAAAACTAATGACGGAATTTAGGAGAAAGTCCAGTGGCAGACAAGAGATCCTTCTTTAAAGGATCACAAGGAGTTTGCTTGGTGTACTTTGGGACTTTTACCCCTTTGGAGTGCACTCACCGTAATGCAATACCAGAAAGTGAGAGGAGGATCAACAGGCATGTGCATATTTTTATTTGCTTTGCATCCATCCTCTGTGTCTCTTCACCTTCCTCTCAGCGAACAGGGACCTATTCCTCCTGCCAGGCATCCTCTATGCACATTGCCTTCAAAACTGGCAGTCAGTGCAAGGCTGAAGCACCTCACGGCCACGCAGAGCAGCCCAGAGCTCTGGCATCCTACTCACTACTTAGACCACACACAAACTAGCAATCCCCACTCAGTATTAAACTACAAGAAGCAAAAGCAAGGACTCTTAGATACCTTTGGAGCTTAGCAACAGCCACTCAGGATCCACTCCACCTCTCCAAAATCTATTTTTACTGACAGCTTTTGAAGCAGAGAATTCATCAGAGAAACAGGTTGATATCCCCCCCTCCCCAACTGTAGGCAGATCCAGTTTGTTATTTTCTAAGTGTTTCCTTGGTGGCACATACACATTCAATCCTAGGTCTACTAGCAAAGATGTCTATTTTCAGAATACATACAATCATGTGCAAAGTTTGTATTAGCAACAACTAAGTAGAAGACATCAGGAGATAAAAAAGGATAAATCTCTCTTTTGGTCATGATGTGCATAGGACAAGAGACCAAGTAGATCTAACTGCAGGAATCCTTACTGCATGCCAATATTGCTGCACTTATACCCACACATAAGTATCAGGGAACAAAGGCTGTTTCAAGCTGTCAGTTATTGACCGTTATTACCTGGCAATGGCGATGGCAACAGCTGAGCTTTATGAGAGGTTCACATTAACACCACACACCAAGTCAACATGCTGCATTTATCACTGGACTTACATTGTACTGACCTGATACAAGTCCAGCAATGCTTGTAGCTGTTTGGAGCCCCACTTATGTCCCTCCACTGAAAAGGTGGCTCAGTTTGCTCCTGAACCTGTTCCTTTAGCTTAGGCTGCCTGAGCACTTAGTTAAGAAGTATCTAGTTAAAGATTTAGGGCCAGTTTTGTCACATGGTGACATCAGCTCCTACATGACCAAGAGCTGGACCAAGAAGTCCCACTAGAGTGCAGCAAGAATCAGAATGCCCCAGTCCATCATTAACTTCTGTATCACTGTACTACCTTCAATCAGAAGAGAAGGTACTTTTAGAAGTTTAAAACAAGTTACATGGACCAAGCCTAATGCAACCAGTCTCTTTCTATTTCTTGGAAGAAAAGTCAAGAGTGGCGAATTCAGATCCAGGTATTTCAGGTAAGGTGAGATGAACCCTCCTTTAGGGCGTAAGATGAAGAAGAGGTAAGGATCAACCTCCTAATGACTTCGCTGAATTCACAGTAAGCGGAATCGTGAGCTGACTTTTTCTTATCCGGGTATTCCAAACATGGTCAGGGAAAAATACACACTGTGGACAATCCTTCAAGGATAAGTCCTCCTTCCAGGAGAGACAGAGATTCCTCTCCATGTTACAGGTTATCACCTATACATCTCCTATAACAACCCATAGCAGGCCATAGTTTTAGAGCAATTTGCATAGGGACTGTTTTAAGTACTTGGAGATTATAACCTTGCTCTTGCTCTCCTCAAAGCCAGTGACCCAGCTGCTGAGAAGAGCAGTGGATAAGGCTTTTTTATGGCATCATAGGCTTTATTCCAGCTTAAATCCTCCTCTTTCCCACTCTGCAGTCATCTGGATGTATTAATACAAAAGATAACCATAGCATTTTCCAATGTATTTTCAGCTTCAATCTTGTCTGCCTGTGATGCGCTGAACAACCTGCCAGTTACGCTTGTCAATCACTGTTCCTGCTCCTTAAATGCAACAGGCTCATTGAAGTGAAGAAGCAGAAATGAAAGTCTGATACTTACTTTCTCAGGACTGCAATTTCATTCTCTATGCTGCTTTCCTTTCCCTTCAGTGCTTTCTTGGGAATGCACTTGACTGCAAAGAGTTTCCCACTTGCTCTCTCTTCAGCCAAAACAACTTCAGAGAATGCACCCCTGAAAGAAGAAAAGAAAAACCCTGGTTTTAAATGGTG
Source organism: Micropsitta finschii (assembly GCA_034783455.1). Classification (NCBI taxonomy): domain Eukaryota; kingdom Metazoa; phylum Chordata; class Aves; order Psittaciformes; family Psittacidae; genus Micropsitta; species Micropsitta finschii. The sequence goes on along the minus strand of JAVHNF010068321.1, from coordinate 6,332 downwards.
CCTTTTGTTTGGAAGTTTGTTTTGTTAACTGAAATGTATCATTGGATTAAGTTCTTCTTGTGCCTTTTGGAAGTTGCTCTTATCAAACACAGTAATAGCATTACGAGCATCTTTGCCTTTACAACCATACACAGACATTCACATTCACACAAATCACTAAAGGCTTACCAAATACAACATTTTTAATAAAGGACCATAGTCCCAGCAGAGGTATGAGCAAAGCTTTAAGATCAGTGAGTACCATTTCTGCACACAAAGGCATGGACCATGATCCATGCTGATTTAATGATGATGTACTTTTTCCCTTCCTGAGGTTTTTGGAGGAACAGCACAAATTCCCAGTGACTCAGTGATGCACCAGTGCCAAGAGTACTCCCGGTTCCTCAGTGACCACAAGAGGTCAGGGCCTCCACTTTGGTCCTCACTGACAGACCAGAGCATCTCCTCACCCTTGGCTCAACTCTGACTCAGAGAGGGAAGCAGCGTCAGACCTTCTCTATGTGTACTGAGTTATTCCACAACACAAACTGCTGTATGTAACCGCTAAAGCCAAAGGATCGGATTAAACCACAGGTCCAAACAGCCTTCCTATGGTTACCCCAGAGAGGATTACACAAATAAAGAAACTTCATCACAGCAGCCAGCCACTAATTGCTGAGAGTGGGCAGTGCCTCTCCTCCATTCAATTATTCCATAACAGTGAATTATTTCTTGCACTTTCATCGCTTCCTCCAAAGCATCTGGACCTGACTGAGAAGAGGCCAGGAAAACGTTACAGTCTGTGCTATATACACTTTTTTTCTGTTCTCACACTGTTTTCTGAGCATTCAAGCATCATTTAGACACTGATGGTCTGGACAAACCTTTGTTGTGGCATACTAGGACCATTCTCATGTTCTGTCACTTGTTACTGGTGCACCAGTGAGGTACTGGGCCAGACAGAGCATTGGCCTTATGAGGAACAGCAAATCTTTGCTCCTATTCACCAAAACCTCTTCCTAAAGCACCTGCTTTGTCCAAGAGTGATCAGAGACAAGGACTTGTCTAACCAGATCACAGCTGAAAGATCCACCAGCTGAAGGTTCATATTTTATTTATACAAAATAAAGAGGCAGGAAGCTCTCCTTTATTACTTCCCACCCATCAACAGATTATTCTGCTCTACTACACAGCTCTCTGTGAACAACGCTCAGGAGCATGCTAAGCAAACCCAACCACACTCCAGCCTGCCCTGAAGGTGTTAATGTTTGACCACAGCCTCATTTAGCTACCACAAACTTTCTCTGACTTCACTCCCCACAACTGCTTGTGGATAAACAGAAGCATTTCCTTTCCTGACCAGCCTCTTCTTTAAGTCATGAACTTCGATAACACAACCAAGCGGCTCAACCAACAGTTCCTGAGTTGCAAAATGACTGAATGAATCATTAAGCTTGTGGGTAAGCAAAAGGAAGAGGCTGCTGCTTTGGAAAGCAAGCACCTGTTTACCCAGAAACACCTTTGTAGCCAGCAGTGATAGGGAAACAGTGACAGGAAGTTTAGGAATGGATGAAAAGAGACTTTCGCAGACTGTTCCGGCAGATGTTTGGCAGCTTGTGACGCTCTGAACCAAGACCATTTTGCCTCATTTCTGCTAAAAAAGACAGGCTCTGACCACATTCACGCCACTCTTAACTACGAGAATGATTCACTCTTTTCTGCTTTGTGTATTATCTACCATGGCACGTCAGAGCATCATGGACTCCAATTTAGAGTCCACACAACTCATCCTAATGGCTTGTGCAATCATAGTACAAATTAAACCACTAAAAGTGTTTTTGAAGACCCATTGTTTGCTTTCCTATTATCAACAGTCCCAGTCATTTGTTTCACCAAATGAAGTTTTTGTCCTGACCCTCATGCTTGGGACAGCCAGACCAGAGCTGCAATAAAACCCTTTACTGGAAAGCAGTAAGACCTCTCAGTGCTTATCAGCTTTGGTTGCAGACCAGGGTGCTCAAAAACATACAGGACTGCTCCCAGCTATATTTCATGAACCCTTTAAACCCCAACTGCTTAAGCTTTCAACACTGCACTTCACTCCAGCTGTGTCTTGAACAAGATTTTTGCCTTCAGTTAAATGCCATTAAAAGCAGCATATTCATACTGGTTGTTTACTGATCATACAACCCTCCAAGCATTTATGATATTATAAAAACACAGAGAAATCTCATCTCAATCTGGGTTTCATTGCTGTTCTCAGACAACAGAATAAAGGAAATCCCTTTATTTCCCTCTATGCAATAAAGGCAGCTTTGGGAAACACCTCTATTTCAGCCACCTTCACTGTGTTGCTGGATTTCTTTCTCCACTTATCAGGGCAGCCACGCGGTTCAGTGCTTGGAAACAGCCTGTGTCGATTTGAACGACATTTTTTTCAGGAGCTCCAAGATATTCTTAAAATCCAATTCTGTATCTCCTTAACAATATTTCTCATTAAAGCATGAAATAAGCTGAACCTCAGCTAAAGCATTTGCTCACATGTCAACCCTCTGCACTGACAGAGGGCTTTTTCACATCGAATTTTATATGAGGCCATGGCATGAAATTGATGGTGCTGGGAAGAGCCTCCAGGCAATGGCAGGGGAGCACTGGGGTGGATCTGCCAGGAAAGCAGGAGGGACATGCCAAGCAGTCTGCACTATCCTGTGCAGTATACGTACTCCTGTGTCCACAGAGCAAGGGGGTTGGGGAGAACAAGAAGTCAATGGACAAAAAGATAAGGGATGTGCTAGAAGGAAAGGGAAGGGAGAGAACAGATGCAGACAGGGATCAAAGAGTTAAACACACATTGAGAGGAACCAACAGTATAGGGCAAGAATAAAGAAATTCTAGCAGGGAGCATCAGCAAGGAAAAGGCAGCAAAGACACTCCTGGAGTCAGCTGGAGTCAGGGGAGAGTCAGAAATAATAGTGAATAGATGGGCAAGCAATTATCATATTTCAAACATACAGCTGAATTCATCCACCCTTAATGAACCTATCCAACCCCCACTAAACCCCTCTTGACTCATGAATAAATAGATAAATACCAAAGACAAAGTCAGAAAGACAAGGCTGCTCATTTTCTTGCTACCAGGAATACAGCTATGAGCAAATTGTCTGCCTCCTCAAAATCCCGGAACTATTGACTTGGCAGGCTTGTTAAAGACGACTTTTTTTCTCCCCAAAGAATTAATGCGGCCTTTAAAATCAAGACATTAATGAAGGAAGCGATTTATCTCTAAGAATTTACTATGATTCTTTATTGGGGATTAAATATTAATTGTATACAAAGTTCTATAGAGAAGTTTGGATTGGAAAAATGTTGCATTTTACACCATCAAAGTGACAGGACTTCTTGTGAAAAGGGCATGGCTTCCATTAAGCATCATCAAGACATGTTATATGATAAAGAAGGAAAGAAAAAAATATAGAGAAGATGTTTGACAACCAGAATGCTACATGTCTGCAGCTCAGACAGGGCTCTGGATTAAAAGCCCACCTCTCCTAGGAGGTACCCTATGGTCTCTACAACACATTATGTTCCCAAGACCTGCTACTTGTAACCCATATGCCAGTATCTCCATGGTCATCGCATTGAGCTAGAGATTCAGAAACCTCTTTGTCAAACTTGCATTTTGAACCAGGAGGTTTTGTCTGGAATTTCATGTATGCAGAAAACACCATTTCTGTGAAGGCCACAAGCAAACAGGGATATTTTTTCTATTCTGTGAAATACTGAGATACTGAGAAGGTGTTTGTGAAAATATTTGGTGAATTTTATTCTCCTTCCTCCCCCCAAAAAATATGTCTGAAAAAAAGTATTTTCACCTCTGATACAGATACTATTTTTTTTTTAAATAGGGAGAAGAGGTTAAGTGATTAACAGTTATGATTTTAAAGGCATCTACAATGGTTGGAATGCCTCATTCTCTTCAGCTGGGAAAGAGGTAATTGCAGGCTTCCCAATGTGCCTGTAGAACCTGCCTTTGCCTCTCTAAAGAGAGGCTTCAACACCCTTCAGGAGCAATCCTTGCCCTGCCTGGACATTATAGCAAACAAATAAAAAACCATCACAGTTTTGAGGAAGTAGGACAGCGATGGAAATGGGTGAGAAACTTCTGCAAAATCAAACCACCTTTAGCTGCTGAGATACATGTGCGACAGCAATCTATTTTTGCAGGTCTTGACCATGTTACCGTTTACTCTAGAGGACCCATCCTTTTCAAACTTCTAATTAAGGCATGGAATAATTTTATGATCTAGATAATTTTTAATATGATTAGGAACAATGTAAGGGGGGGGGAAGAGAGATTAAATGACTTGCTGAGTGACACTGAGATAACAGCAAATTCTAGAGGCTGATCAAGATGTTATGACTTCTCACCCTTTTGCACATATCATGCATCTGGTCCATGCAGATCTTAAGGGATGCCAATCTTTCATAGTTTAAAATATTTCTTATCTGGTTATTTTCTTTAATCTAGATTTAAAGATTAGGACTTTAACATTAGAATACAAATATCATTCATACCTAAACAGACTGGATTTTCCTTCATCTTTTTGAACTATAATTTAATATGAATACTTAAGTTTTGAAATACAATGAACAACACAGACTGTGACAGCAAGTCTGTCCTTATTCTTAAAAAGAACTGCGGTCACAAAAATATTGACAAAGTGAAGACAAAGAGTGGAGGAATAAAACTTAATTTTTCCATTTGCAGAGACCTCCACGTTGAGCAGTTTTCCAATGCATTAGCAGATGCTCTGTCATACTAAATCAACAGACATAGCCAGGAAACAGATTTTACATCTTCAGGCTGTGTATAGCTAATGATCTTAATTATGACACACTTGGTTTTCTATGTAGACTTTGCCACAGCCAAACTATGAGGTGAAAAAATAGCAAACATCATTGGAAAAATAAACCATGTCCACAGTGAAGAATAACCTGAGATGGGACACTGACTGAATCAAAGTGAGACTGTCAAAGCAGGTCATTTCTGTAGCATGGCTTTGGCAACCACACACAAGTTGTGCTCCTTAACTCCCCAAAGAAAAGTTACTTTGAACTGCACCACAGACAGGGGCAGGTATGTAAGAAAAAGTCTTCTCTGGCATTTTCACAGCTTTTCCCATGGCCCTCAAGGAGTTAACTGTGGAATGAGCACAGATTCTGCATAACCAGCACATACCAGGTTGATTCTGGTCATAGAATCATAGAATAGTTAGGGATGGAAAGGATCAAGTTCCAACCCCCCCTGCCATGGGCAGGGACACCTCACACTAAACCATTCCACCACTGCCAGGGATAGAGCATTCACAGCTTCCTTGGGCAACCCACTCCAGTGCCTCACCACCCTTACAGTAAAGAATTTCTTTCTTATATCCAATCTAAACTTCCCCTGTTTAAGTTTTAACCCATCACCCCTTGTCCTGTCGCTACAGTCCCTAATGAAGAGTCCCTCCCCAGCATCCTTATAGGCCCCCTTCAGATACTGGAAAGCTGCTATGAGGTCACCATGCAGCCTTCTCTTCTCCAGGCTGGTTTTCTACTAAATCCTTTCTTCTGCACCAGTCATGTTCTATATTTTTTTATTAAATTTTCTACTCAGTCATTTCTGTCACACATCTTCATTGTACCAGATTCCAGGCTCATCCCAACATAAACTCAATGAAGTTTTCCTCTCCAAAGTCATGTCCATGAATGTCCAACAAGCTGTGTGAAAATGATTTTACAATGAAATTTTTCAATAGGTCGGTGATGTCCAAATTCAAAGTTAACAAAACTGAAGTGTGGAGGGTGTTTCTACCCAGCCAAGAGCAAAGGAGAAGGATTTCAGTACTATTCTTTGTGGTACAGAAGTCAAATATCTTTACACATTCCCAAGAGGTGAATATAAATTTATCAGAAAAGAAACACACACTGCTTAATCGAGTTGAAGCCATCTATTTTTTTGAGGACAAATGCTTTTCCTAGCTAGTTTCATTCACCAAACACGCAGTCCCAACCATGCAGCCCCTTCTATGGGAATGCTTCCTCTGCCTGGGCAAGAGCAGAGCAATCAGGATCGCTGTATTAACACTGGTATTTTTAGCCTCACCACTCATTTAAGTTCCACTAAGCTACCCAGCCACCAGTGAAAATGCTGGTTTCCAACTTGGGGCCCAGTGTTTGCTGTAACACCAGACATGGCTCTGCCCTGGGCTCTGTCTGACCCTGTTTCCTTCACCAGGACTGACCCTGATCCGCACCCGCAATGATGTCCACCATTCCAACAGAGGTGCCCAGGGCTGGGGCTGCTGTTA